>KN883596.1:38904-55928 GCA_000934455.1 Apostichopus parvimensis | reverse complement strand
TTTCTCAAGGTTTTAGTTACTTGAAAGTGTAATTAAATGGACTGTTATTATGAGGAGGTAAATTAAGCTTAATGCTGCTCATACTGCTTTTAAAGGTCCACAGTACTGTGACCAAATTGAGCACTCTAGAAAATTGCTAAAACTTTTGATATAAGCACTTTCATGGATTCATGGGAATAATTTATGCAGTATCGCATCGCAAAATGCTTTAGAATCGCTTTACAAGTTATGCAGAGATGTATAATATAACAGTTTTGTACACAGGGACCATATAATACTTTAAAAGATACAAAATTTCAGGAACTTCAAAACTGCGTGCTTCACAAAATTTGAACACTAAATTAGTCCCTGGTGACCATTAATCATCTAGTTTAAATTTCTAGCATATTTTTGGGTAATACTTATGCACCATTAAGTGTAATGTTATTTCAAATTATTTGTTTGGGATGCGTTAATGAATATTTTAAAATAGCACAAACGAAGGATCAGAAGTGCTCAATATACATCATGTAATTTAAGGTTCATGGCCTCTAGCTCAGTATCTTAATAATCCTACTGTAATTAAGATGGTTAACAAATTTGAAAAGCAAACCTTTAATTAAATGTATAGCCTTCAAAATTAATCTGTTATTTATAAGTCATTAAATCTATGGTTGGATCACAGAGAAGATATTCTTGTAAACTTAGACAAAGATTAACTTTAGTTGTATTTTTTTGCTTTCAGTTTCACAGAATGACAGACTTCATATAATTTAAGTCATTCAAATGGCTTTTAATTAGCTCTCGACTCATTTAAACGTGTATTGAATACATCGATGAAAGCCTGACTTGTGTTAATTTATTTATGTTAACCTCAACTTTATACCGTGGCTGTCAACTATGAAACCGTAACTCGAAGGTGATCTCAAGACACATGTATCCACAACGGGATTAACAGGAAATCAAATATTAAGAGACTTCCATCCACGGGTCAGTTCACTGTTACTAGAAGTGTGACTCATCAACGAAACGTACAGAATAAACTTTGATGGATTAAATGATGTACATCCTCTCTCCTTACACCTCCTATCCGTCAAATTCCAACAGCGTTTGCTTTATAAATAATACTGGAGACAAGCTTGTACTATAGATCTGTAACATTTTACGTATTGCAAATTTCAGTTGTGTACTGTATGCCTGCCTAGAATTAATCCATCGTTTTTTGTATTCGCAGGTCTTTAAGGGCTTAATGGGAATTTGTTTTTCTTTTAGCCAGGAATTTATCCCTTAGATTGGATCAAGCCAGAGATTATAACATTACATTCTCTTCATTAACATTCAGAACTATAAACTAAGACCCAATTTTCCGTTTGCGGTAATTTTTCAGGGCAACATTCCAAATATTCTGACTTTTATTTCAGTATGATTATCATGCCTAGAATTTCACAATTTTAAGCCAATTGCTAAAAGTGCCAGTGCCTAAAACATCTACTGCCGATGTTTTTAATTTTCTGTATTTACTACATACATCAGTTGTAACTGTACAGGTTTTTGAGAACAGTCCAATAATATTTGCTAATAATAGGCAGGGTTATTACTGAACTTCTGTAAGGTACAGGAATCATGATGATTCTTTTACTGACTATTCTTAATCATCTTACTTTACAAGTACATTTAAGTTCTTAATTGTCTTCTAGCAGAAAATTGCCATTGCTAGTTTGTGTTTTTTACTACTGGCAAATGTCAAATTCCACTGGAATTTAGCCGGTTAGTGGCCCAAATTTCAAGGCCTGAATATGTATAAATGTTTGTAAACATTATTATTTTATCAATGTACATAGCTATGCTATCCTGCTATATACAGTATTATACAAACCACCTTCCAAATCTGGTTCACATCATTCTTCTTTACTCCATTTACTTTATTTTGTGCTCATGAATATCTTGCAGGTCTCATGTTGAGCACAGACCGTGAACACTCCTTCACCATATTATCTGGAACAAGAACGGTCAAGTTCACCTGTCCCGTAACCAGCACAGCGCCCCCAGTCACATTTAGGTGGCTATTTAGACCGTTTGCCCATGATACAACGACTGAGGTAGGTATTAATATTAATGGAATGCTTTGGAGGAAATTACAAAATACATTATGATCCTCCCTGCCTTCAGTATAGCAAATAACACCCAAGTTCCCTTTGGCTAAAAACAAGGGAGATTGAATATCTACCCAAGTTGCTAATGCTAGCCGTACTGAACACTCCTTTGCACAAATTCATGATTAAACACACAGTGTACTATTGCAGTGGTCAAGCCTAATTAGTCTTCACAAAGGAAAGTAGTGCTGGCCATTAGAGCACTTGTGTTTACAATCATATGGTGGCTGGTCAATTAATTAGGTGTTATCAAGGATGAATCCTAATAACATGTACTTGGGGTAGTTTATACTATCAAGAAACAAATTGTTAATGCTCGAAGTGAATTTGAGGAGAACTGTTTTTCTATAGGCAGGCTTGACTTTCATGTATGTGTAAAATACAAGAAATGAAGATCATTAAATAGCAATTGATTGAAGACAAAAGTTTATCCAATTTTCATTCATAAATTAATTTGTTGGATGTTACAGTAAAGTCTGAGGTCCCAACTTCATTTGGATCTCAATAAATGCATACACGGACTGTTTGATGAATGTTGTAAAACATACTATAGATCTTAGACTGAATTCAAACGATGCAAAAAGAACATAAAACACCCTAGTCAGTAACGAATCCTTTACATTGGGGGTTACAGTAGGTCTTTGTTATAGGAAATTTATTCACACTGAAAGGTTCAAACTTTTCGTACCATATCTTGCTCTCTTAGATTCAAAAACAATTTTTGAAACAAATTTTAAAGCTGCCACCGTTGTCTCATTCCATTTTCAATTCTTCTCCTGTCTGAACATAAATAGCGCCACCTAGTAAACTTAATTGGGTACCACTTACAATACAATGACGCAAACCACAAAATTTGGTTGTTGTGGCGATCACCCAAATGGTGAATTCTTCAAAGTGAATACGATTCTGTGCAGAACAATATAATAACAGTATCCTGTGAACAAGAGTGACTTATATTTTTTACAATCGTTACATTATTTTATTTGGCATTGTAACTTAAGATTCATAAAATTTGCACAGCATATATCCGTGCTGTAAAAAAACTCACATATCTTTGGAAGTTAAATTTTCAGCCTTGAAATCAGAACTGAGTAAATTGGCTTTTGGACCCAGCCCTTCAAATATCATTATTACAGCTCTTCTTTCATGTGATGAAGACAGATTATTAAATGGAGACACAAACCATATCATCATTACTAAACTACAGTCTGTTATATGAGCTAACTTTCAAGCAAATTCCCCAAACATCTAAGTATGTATGTATGTATTTTAGATTCTCCTGCAAGCAGGCACTCGCAAAGAAGCCATCATTGGCAAATCAAAGCCGCAAGCTGACCTAAGTCAGTCTCTTAGATTCATATTTTAACGTCCATGATTACGAACCGTCAATTGTCAACAACTCTGTAACTGGACGACATATATTGGAGTGACTCGAACTCGGGACCTTATGATTGAAAGGCACCGGCGATAACCACTGAGCTAACACTCAGCCTAAGTCTAAAATCGTACTCCATTTTGGAGTATAATCACCACCCTAAGGGGCTTTTATCACACACAAGGCTAAAAAAGGACTTGATCAAGTCTAACTATGACATCATCAAGCCCCCTTATGCTTCAATTCTTTATTTTGTTCTTTGTTTTCTTCTTTATTTGTTATTTATTTGTTTATTTTCTGAGAAAAAAAAACTTGTTGACTTTTGCCAAATTCTAATAATATAGTTCTCATTTAGCCTGTGCAAATTAAATAGCATCAATATTTCATATATAACTAAGAATGACTGTTTCAATATGGCCTGTTTTAGCTCAAATTAATTGAATACCAGTTCAGTAAGTGTTAGCCTCAAAGACAATGTGTATAGGTAACTATAATTACCATCTGTAATGTTCTTTCTTATTCACAGATCTTGAGTAGCTTACACCAGACCATTAACGGAGATACTATGGTCATAGACCAATTACGTAAAGTAGATGGAGGAATTTACGTAGTCAAAGCAACTGACGGCGCCAGTCAAAGAAGCAATTGCACTTTCTCACTATTTGTTGCATGTAAGTACACTTCTTGTCCCCAGCATTTGCGGAAATATCATTTGTAGAGAGAGTACGTAACTACTGTTTAAATGCTCCCTGCTTCAACCTTCTGGAGCAGCCACCATGTGCAAATGAATCTTACACAAGATTTTTTATATCATATCATAACATGCTTTTCTTTTCTTATTTTCAGTGTTTTTTTTTTCAAAACAGTGTTCAAACATTACTCTGTTTCATGTTTCCCCTGCCTACCCACCCACCCCCATCCAAGAAAGAAACCCTTAAAGGTCTGCTGTATAGACCCTTGCTATAGCACGCTATCATGCAAAAGTTTCTTGAGATTACATAATCGACCTGCCTTAATTGTAAAATGACCGCTTTTTACCAATTAGTCTGCAATGCCTGCCACATATTTGTTCTTGTTTGAGGGTCTTTGTGTGAACGCTGTATGATTAACTACACTGTAGACATGAACACATTTCCACACAGTGTTTAGGCAAAGAGCCTAATGGTGTTAAGAAGCCATGCAGGCTAATTGTACAGCCTGAGGTGGATTTATGGCCGTGGCAGGTCGGTTATGTAATCACAAAACTTTCCTAGCTATAGCATGCTATAATTGGAACCAATAAAGCAGATCTTTAAACCAATGCAATCGACAAGTTATCCCAGTACAATCAGGTTTACAATCAAGGTAAATAAAGATTGTATGAAACTTAAGAAGACTTTAAATATCATTGATTACTCAGATATTAAATTGTTCTACCTGTTTTCTATTTTCAGATCCCCCGACATTTACTGCCTCCCTCTCACCAGAGAGGACCGCCACAGACGGTACCCAAACCATCATCAACTGTCCCGTGGTTGGTTTCCCTGAGCCCGCCGTCACCTGGTTGAAGGATGGTGTCGCGTTATCTCCTAGGACAACGTTTCAGGTCAATGGAACAGAATTGAAATTTCTTGGTAGGTTATCAAGTTCAAACGAATTAGATAGATTATTGCACCGTGCACGTTCTTTTGAACTAATATAGAAATGCCATGCAAATTTATATGAATCAAAAGAAATTCGGATGTTGTTCAGTGTAATTGAACCAAATAGGAATTAGAGTGTTTTTTCAAGTACTGCTACCATTTGGAGCATCATTTGATTAGCCACAGAAAGCATAAATGATAGCTCTTCTGTTCTTGACAGCTGTGATAATGTACGTGGCCTACCTATCACGATTCTGTAATGGGATGGAGGGGGGGGGGCTGATGGATTACACATGGATCCCCATCTCTAAGCAATGGTCTGGATGTGTATCCCGTTTCAACACCTGCCAGCTTTCTAGACTGTAATTTTTAACTCTCATTATTCACACCTTTACCAAATAATAATGTAATGATAATATCGGTTCGACACAATAGTTGGTGTTGAGCCTCATGTAAGTATTGTGACGCCCGGGGGAGCATCACGTAAACCCCTCCGTACATAGGTGGCATCACTAGCTGCTGGAGTAGTTGTCCTGTTTGTGTGTATTGTTTTATTGTTCTCTGGGGGGTCTGTTTTATCTAATATCTATTTATATGTAAAGTGAATTGTTGTAGTTTCGCATGCTAATTTATACCTTTTGTTTCCGTCTCCCTTTCAGCTGTAGGCCCTCATCAACACCACACTGTGTTGTGTTATTGGGAAGATGAGTGGTACCATTAATGGGCAGTATCCCCCCTCCCCCTCCCCCCCCCCATCCGTTCTCTTCTTATTTAGAACTGGTATAAGCCCCTCTTGTTTCCTTTATTTCTCCCTCAGCTGCTAACAGGTTTGATGAGGGTGTCTATCAGTGTAACGCCACCAATCACTACGGATCTGTCATAAGTTCAGTGGTCACCTTATACGTCATAGGTGAGTTTATAAATCCTATCATTTATTTTCCTGTGTATTAATTAGCACAATTTCTCAGCCATACTGACAGGACTACCCCTTCCACTCAATAGCTCTACCCTCCCCCTCCCCCCCCAAAAAAAAAATAATACTGATGTAACATTACAATCTCATTTGAGATGTTAAAGTTAAAATGTTTATTTTATATACCAAAGAACTGGAACCTTTGTTTGTTTGTTTTTATTTGATTTATATTTATTAATATATGTTTTAATTTTTGTTTTCCTTACAAAATTCCCATTTTTCATGTCAAACTATGATACTGAAAATATGTATACACAGGGCTTTGGTTTTGTGGGTTGGTAGGGTCCCTCAAATTACAGTATATTTCAGTTGTCAATTAAATTAAATTACATTATTAATTGTGTTCCTTCAATTTTATGCAAGGCTTAAATCCTAAAAAAAAGTCACAATTTTATTTAATATATGTAAAAGTTCACTTTGTTATGCTCAACACAACTCTCTATATTTGTAGCCTTTTCTATTTTTCTTAATCTTTTTTTCATTACTTGACACATTTCTCCTGATAATTACAATTTACAGAGGAGGTGGTGTTTACCTCTGCACCTACGTCGGTGGTGTATCTCCATTCAGGTGAACCAGGGGTGTTCACTTGTAATGTTACTGGCTATCCTGCCCCCAAACTGGAATGGCACAAGGTAAAAAAAAATAAAATAACATTACACATGCAGGCTTTAATCCTCACTAATTATGAAGTCAATAACAATATCTTGGTATAAACTTTTAAATAGCTGTCTGTTAAAATATTACAAAATTAAAAATCACGAAATTAACAGTGACAGTCAAACTGTCAGAGTACTGGGAGATAAGAGGGGTAGTGATGTCACCTAGCTCAGGCTAACTTTTGCCCCAGAGTTCCTCGGGGCAAAAATTCGCTACGATCACTTCCTGATCCCCTTGAACTCTGCGTTATGCAGTTTCCTAGGTGTATCACAAAGTTGATGTACTAAATAAATGTTGAACTTGTGTTTTGATTTAGGGGCCTACACTGTAACTTTGTATCAAGCTGACCAAGTTCGTCATACAGTTTCCTACGTGAATCACAAAGTTGATGTACTAAATAAATGTTAAACTTGTGTTTTGATTTAGGGGCCTACACTGTAACTTTGTTTCAAGCTGACCAAGTTCGCCATCCAGTTTCCTAGGGGAATCACAAAGTTGATGTATATAAAATCAATGTTAAACTTGTGTTTTGAGGTAGGGGCCTACACTGTAGCTTTGTATCAAGCTGACCAACTTGTAATATATTCACTAGTATAGTTTAATACCTTCAACCATATCTTGGATACTTTTATTTTCTACAATGTTTTGGCTTTTGAGTAACAAGTTATTTTCAGCACTTCATCTAATACAGAAATTTGTGCTTTTATAAACACAAATCTATAATGCAATGCACAAGTTCTTGATTTTTATTGTACGTGCGCATAAAATTATATTTACAACTACATTTTTCTCTTTTAATTTTTAAGATGCAAATATATTAAAGTGACAAGACTGAGGCATGCAAAGCTTTAAAAATAGGGCTTTAAGAGTGAACAAAAATAGAATTAATATCCCTTCCAGTTGGAACATCTAAGACTTTCAGCGTCGTAAAAATAACTGCTGATTATTATTATTATTAATATTTGCTATGTGTATGGATCTACCCCTACCCTCGGATTGCTATAAAACTCTCTTTTTTTTATTCTCTGTAGACCCTTTTTCCAGAGGATCCAGTCACCTTCAACATCACCGATGTCCGTCCGTCTATCACTCAGTTCACTGGGCCAGATTACTCTTGGTCTGAACTCAGCTATACCAGTGTCACGGTCAGCGACCAAGGGCTGTTCGAGTGTAGAGCAAACCAACGCACTGTCAGTAAATCAAAACTGTTTGAGCTGGTCATATCTAGTAAGTTTAACAACATCAGACGGGATAATATAATCAGCCAGTTGTGCTTCATAACCTTACATGTAGAGTACTCATACTCAGTCAACCCGTTCTACCCTAGCCACCCCCCAACACCCCACCCCATCCCCTTAGCAATAACTTTTCAACAATGACCTCCACGTGGGTGTGGAAAAAAATATCTGGAAAGGAGGCAAACACTGAATATTGGTCTGTCTGTTCAGTCATCCATGTGGTGATATTCGTGACATTGCGAAGGGGTAAAACAATTGAAGACTCGTTAAAGTAAATGGATGATACCGTGTGCATCAAAAAATATATATTTTCTGTTAGAATTCTTTTTGGTCGAGCTTTGTTTAGTCGGTGAGATGTACATGGTTTATAATTTACATGGAGCTGATGAAATTTGTATGACTTTTTTGGCTTATTTATACAGCCCCGCCTGCGATTACATCTTCACATCCATCAGATGTCACCGTTTTACTGGGAGACCCTCACACCTTCATCTGTAATGCCACCGGCTTCCCTGCTCCCGACATCACCTGGTATAAGAATGGTCTGGTAAGATTAGATCGGTTAATGGCTTCACTTGCTGCATTATTAGACACATTATTAGGGATTAGTAGAATTTCTTCTCTCCATCCCTTGTCTACTAATCCCCTTACATCTATCTCTTTGTGTTCACCATGCTCATTAACCTGTCTGTATTCTGTGCGTGTTTTTGTCCCTTTTGTTACTGTTACTTGTCATTTTAGCCTTTGAAGAAGATCCTGCTAGGATCGAAATTTCAGGTCAACTTACTTTTACACATTCTATTACACAGGCTCTCTAATGGATAAGCAGATTGCTAACAGTTTTATTTTATTTTGATTTTATAAGGTAAAAAGAATATATAATTGGTGCAACGGTCAAAGTAAGAAGGTGGAGTCACTGGGTAAAAATTATTACAACTGAATGCTCGAATTTACTAATTGTTAATTTAAACTTCATTAGGTTTATACAAAAACAAAAAAGGCCGACACTTGTCCGTCCTTCGTTAGAAATATCGATGCTCGTGAAAAGTCCACTACAGTTATATTACCTCAAAACTAAATAAATAATAACAACTCTACTTTTGTTAGTAATTCCCTCCCATTTATTTCTTCATTACTCAAGAGATGTCTGAACAGTAGATTTGTTGGTCCATTCATTACTGTTTTCATTCATTCCTTTGTTCATTGATTTTTTCATTCAATTGCTCCATCATGTATTCGTTCATTCATTCATTCCTTTATACATTCGTTTATTTATTTATTCATTTCTTTATTCATAAATCCTTTAGTCATTCCTTAAGTTATTCAGTCATTCATCCTTTATATATTCATTCAGTCATTCATTTCTTTTATTCATTCAGTCATTTAGTCATTCCTTTGTTCATTCCTTTATTCTATAATTCCTTTAGTCATTCATTGAGTTATTTATTCATTCAGTCATTCATTTCTTTATTCATTCAGTCATTAATTTCTTTTTCATTCAGTCATTTATTTCTTTTATTCATTCAGTCATTTATTTCTTTTATTCATTTAGTCATTCCTTTATTCATTCATTTATTCATTCATTTATTCATTCATTCCTTTAGTCATCCATTGATTAATTCATTCATTACTTTATTCATTCAGTCATTTCTTTATTCATAAATCCTTTAGTCATTCCTTAAGTTATTCAGTCATTCATCCTTTATATATTCATTCAGTCATTCATTTCTTTTATTCATTCAGTCATTTAGTCATTCCTTTGTTCATTCCTTTATTCTATAATTCCTTTAGTCATTCATTGAGTTATTTATTCATTCAGTCATTCATTTCTTTATTCATTCAGTCATTAATTTCTTTTTCATTCAGTCATTTATTTCTTTTATTCATTCAGTCATTATTTAGTCATTCCTTTATTCATTCATTTATTCCTTCAGTCATTCATTGATTTATTCATTCATTCCTTTAGTCATTCATTCATTTAATAATTCATTTATTCCTTTATTCATTCAGTCATTTAGTCATTCATTTATTCATTCATTTATTCCTTTATTCATTCAGTCTCTCAACCACTCACGCCATTATTTCTTCTGATCAATCGTATATTCATCCATATCATTACATTTCACCATGATGGTTGTATTTCTTGATGTTGCAGGAGATGATGTCCAGTGATAGAGTTGTAATGAGTCCAGGAGTTTTGAAGATCATTCACACAGAAGGCCAAGACTCTGGAAGGTATTCTTGTCACGCCAGTAACTCAGTTGGACAGGTCGACAGTACTGTTACAGAGTTTTTCGTTAAAGGTTCGTAGGCACAGCTCAAAGCTACAAATAACAGTGTCTCTCTTTCTTATAGGATGATTCTGCTCATAAATTGTGCAATTTAATTTATATGCTCATTGGTTAGGTTTATTGATCTATAATTCATTATTCATAAATCTGAAACTTTTTCTGAACCTTTGAACATCTTTAGTTCCCATTTAAGGTGACAATTTTGACATAGCTGAATATTGGTCTGGATCCTGGCCTCTCCAGTTAGGTCAATTAAACTTGGCAAGACGTCAGCCAATTACTGTCAGTCACATACATTTAATACTGAATCCAGTGGCGGAGCTAGGGGTATTGGTCAAGGGGGGCAAGAACGGTCTGTAGGGGCGCTTTCGACACTATCTCAGCGGAGCGCCACCACAGGTTGGCAGGTTTCAAGCAGTACAATTTGTAACTGTTCTCTTCTTCTGTTAGATATCAAATTAAATGAAACGTGATCACTTTGACGTGAACAGAAACAAAATGTTAACTCAAATACTAACATTTCTGTTCAATCACTTGTTTCATTTCTCAATTCAACTTGTTTTTCTTATCTTGTTTTTGTCTTATCTTTGGGAACAGGCCTCTACTTTACCAAGCGGCCGCCTGCTGCTGTCTTCCTGAACAAAGGCGATTCTATGGTTCTCAACTGTTCAGCAGCCGGTTCTAAGTTTGAGATCGTAATTCAATGGTTTAAGGACAGCGTCAAGATCAAAACACCCTGTCTGGAACCAGGGTGAGTAAAAACTCAAATAAAGTAAAGATTGTCACTCAGAGAAACAGTACTCGAGTCCCTGTCAGGAACCAGGGTGAGTTAAAAAATAACACAATTGTCCCTCAGAAAAAACGGTACTCGAGTCCCTGTCAGGAACCAGGGTGAGTTAAAAAATAAAATAAAGTTTGTCACTCTGAGAAACAGTACTCAAGTCCCTGTCAGGAACCAGGGTGAGTTAAAAAATAAAATAAAGATTGTCTCTCTGAGAAACAGTACTCTAGTCCTTAAAGCAGCATTTTGCATTGAGTCGCCGTTTTTCCTCAATTTTTCTGTGTCTATCAAGTTTTTATCATAATACAATCACAAAAGACAAAACTAAGACTTTCTCATACTTTTTTCCCCACAGCGAACGTTAATTAGCAAGTAATTAAGGCTTTTATATGATTCTGAGATAAGTGTCTCCCTGACACATCGAATCATTTAGTATTTATAACATGCAGCTCTACAAAACCGCCTATTCAAATTCAACCAATCAGTGAAGAGATGTTTATGTATGACTTGGGGCTAAAAATAGACTCATTTATTGGCATGGTAATCCCTTGCTGCAAAGCACTACTTAAATCTCCACATGGCCTAGCCAATATGCCTTATTGCATTCCCTTATGAGGAACGTTACTTTCCTCTCCTGAAAAACGTTATTTTCTCCCATGTTGTTAGAGGAGGAAACTAAGGTTTTTCAAGAGAGGAAACTAACGGGTCCGGAAACTAACGGCCCCCATTGCGCTTCACTCATAGTTACATTGCTTCAATGCACAGCGTGTACATAACGTTATTCAGGCCTAACCAGTGTAAGTCACACACTAATAGGTCTGATTGTACTACAGTAACTAGCCTATGTAACACCGAGTAGAGTGATACAATATCGTTCTCACGAATGTTACGTACCGATCGGGTTCTGCTGGTTCCATGACTTTCTCTCTTATGTATCCTTGCTGTTTTATTTTCGCGGAGCGACAAATTTTCTTGGGTTTTTAGGGCATTGTATACAATGAGATATGGCGTAACTGTCCCTTCGCGCAGTACGTACATCTCCTCAGCTAATTTTTGTTTACTGTTTACCTTGCTATTCAAAGTACCTTGTCCGTTATACATATTCACAAGGTTCCTATAAGTGGGAGGAGTCTATCGAAGTCAAAGATTCAAAATACGAAAATCAGAAAATGTCATATTTTTTGCACTTTTCGGAAATAGTTTGAGTTGAAACTTTACAGTTAGCTTAGTTTACGTCATTGGTATAGTATCCTGGAAAATCTCGAGAATCAACGCAAATTTCTGCTTTAAAAAGAACAAATTATCACTTTCAGTGCCTTTATTCCAGTATCAATTATATAAAATTTATTAACAGGATCAATTATATGTACATATGATAAACAAAGTATTAATTAATTAAAGTGATTAAAACAGAGACAGAATAAAAGGAAATAAAGATATAAGAAGTTATGGATATTAAAATACTTCAAAAGATTGTAACAAAGGATTTTAAAACTTCATTTTGAATTAGAAGTGCAGCTTTATAAATTAAAGGAATTTTCTAAACTTGGAGTGATTGTAGGATTTCGTAAATTGTTGATTGTCTTATTGCACAGGGATTTCACACAGTGGCGGAGTGACCATATAGTCAGGGGGGGGGATGCCCCCCACCCCTGACGGACTCAAATGGACTGCTGGCGCCCTTTTCAGCTTTTTGCCACTTTTTACTTATTCGCGATTATTGGCTTTTTTATTGCGCTCTCAAATACCTATTGACATTTGTCACATTTTGTTGGTGTAATTTTCTGACAAAATGACGATGACACCTATTTATTCTTCCTTTATCTGCAAATTTGCAAGGCCCGGAAAGGGTCATTTCCGGTGATCTAGGGAGTATCTTTACTCCAAAAATTCCTGTACGCTCCGCGCCAACCTGTGGTGGCAATCCGCTTAGATAGGGTCGAAAGCGCCCCTACAGACCATTCTCACCCCCCCTGACCAATACCCCTAGCTCCGCCACTGATTTCACAATGATGAGGATAATCTTTATACATCCAGGATGATAAAAAACATCTTGCTATGTTGATAGATATGGCCATCGATCAACAGAAATAGTATCACAGTCGAGATCCGGATTTAGAAATCACAAATGATTTTCGAGTTGGTTATCATCATGTTTGATCTCTAGAGTAACGCAAAATATGTCACCAAAACAGAACCAGCATTGTTCGATACAGGTGACAAACGCCTACAGTGGAATTACGACCTTCCTTACCGGTTTAGAACCTCTGGACATACAATCAGCGTCCATAGCCTAGTGGTTAGGGTGTCCGCATATAAAGCGGGAAGCCCTGGTTCGAGTCCCGGAGGCTGGAAGTTTTTTCACTGTTCTGGATTTTCCAACTCACTAAAATTTAAAATATTTAAATATATACATATAGAAAAATATATATCTTTTTATGCAAAATATGGTTCTTTGATAATACCTGGTATAGATTAAAATACTGAGGATTCAGCTGGATTTGTGTATTTATTTTCGTCTAATGTGGCTATAGGTCAGACAACTGCCATGTGTACACCAACGATACCTATCTGCATCTGAAGAACATCAGGAAACGTGACTCTGGGAATTACACCTGTACAGCTAAAGAGAGGGGTGTGCTCCTGGAACCTCAGGTCATCCTAACCAAGACACAGCTTGAGATTCTAGGTATGTAACCAGGGGAAACTCAGGCACCATATTACACCTCACCCGAGACAAAAGTGGTTGGAAAGTGGGAGGGGGGAGGGGAGTGATTATTTGGGGGTTTAGGTCTGAAATATCTGAGGGGAAAAAAAACATTTTTTAAGATATATGTTTAGGCTGACATCGGCATAAGTGGTAACTCTGTTAGTTCAAGATGTGTCATAGTATTTTAATGGAGACAAAATTTATGGACCTTCAAAATAGCTACTAAAAATTTGAAGGAATAAATATTATGTGGACACTTTTATTGTGCCGTATTTCATGAGGTTGATGATACGGTTAGGTGGTGAGTGTGCTGATATAGTTAAATTGACACAAAGAAAAATTGTATATATGTGGTATAGTAAGTGATATAGGTGATTTTACTTGTCCACAGTTGAGATAAACTCACCCATTCAAGTACTGACTGGGCTTAACGTTTTTCTTTCAGTTTAGTAAAATTTTCATTGTACCAAACAGTAATAATAGACATTTATAAATAAAGGAATTATTTTACAGCTTGGAAATAAACAGAAAAGCCACTTTGGCATATGTAACAAATATATGATAGGTACAACATACACACATCTAGGCTAGAACATTACCACAGCAAAATCTTATCTGACTAATTTAACTCTGCTGTTTTAATTTTACCCTCACATCGCTCAGAGCCTCCAATATTTCAGAGCCTGCTACCGGAGACTACCATCGGCAGGTACCACGAAGACATTGAGATCGACTGCCAGGTTACGGGCAATCCCACTCCAGTTGTACATTGGTTTAAAGATGGATTTGACTTCAACAATGACACCCATCGTCAGGTCAGTCAACTATTGTTCCTGTGTTGCATAGTGTCTGCTTTTGTCGTCATGACAACTATGAAAGATCATCCTAAAGATTTCGGCCTTTTTTCGGTAGAAATGATCAATTTTCATCATTTTCAACAAAGAATTAGGTAAATTTGGCCTGACTTGTTCCTTAAGAGGTGCAGTGAACTAGTTGCAATTGAAACCCTCATGAAGTGTTAATATTTATGGCTTTGAAGCAATTTGCATGAATTCATCTATTTTATGTAAACTTTAATTTTCATGTTGTTAGAACCAGAGTAGGGAGAATTCCCACCGATAAAACGAAAAGTTTAATTTAATCCTTTTCATTTTTCGATAGACATTTGGTAGTAGGGTAAGAATCCAGAAGTTAACAGGGACAGATAGAGGCATCTATGTGTGTGTGGCAGAGAACAAAGCTGGGGAAATAAGACAACAGACCAACCTTGTTATTAGAAGTGAGTATATGTTCATATATTATTATTATTATTATTTTACCAAATTTATATAGCGCGCTTTTCATGCTTAAGCACATCCAAGAGCGCTTTAACAATGACAACAAAATGACAAAACCCTTAAGATATGAATATGAAGAATAAAATTGACGCAGCTTAAATATTAATATAAAAAATATAAATATATATAAACGAAGGAATAATTTTAAAAATAATATAGATTTACAGTGAAATTCCTAAAAAGAAAAAAGTGAGTTTTAAGTAAATTTAAGTAACAAAATGACAAAATCCCTTAAAATATGAATACGAAAAATAAAATGGACGCAGCTTGAAAATTAATATAAAAGTATATATGTATCTATATATATACACCTCATAACAAGCATATATATAGCACCATGATGCCTCTCTCCTGCACTCTCACCGTATTCATTCTCTGGCAGCCTGGGCAGACACTACGACAGGGAGGGGTGGGGGGGCAGGGTCAGTTAGAGGCCAAGGAAATATGGGATATAAGAAGCAATGCAAAAAGTGGGCCTAGTGGACCTAATTGTCTGTAGGGCCTAACTTGACTTGACACCTCTGAACCTGGTAACTTAGAAATTAGACAAAGTTCACAAGTCAACCTTCTTAACAGATCTGCAGAGTATATACAGGTGCTCATCCCCCTCTCCCCCCCCCCACCTGCCCTCCCCAACACTCCTCTGTTCACCTTCTTCAGCACGCTTTCTTAATTGATTATACTCATGGATGGATGGATAAGTCACATCTTCAACCCCGACAAAAACTTATCACAAAAAAAACCCCACAACTTACCCGACGGTCTTTAAATTTTCACAAATTCATTACCATAATTTTTCATGTCACATTTCGATGCCTGGCAATCAATTGTAGCATAAAATAGCCGCAACTTCAGCTTACCATCTTACCTCTATTGACAGCGCCCCCATCAGCCCTGAACGTTACCATCCTCGGGGGTTACTCGTACGCCATCGTGAGATATATCGTGGAGGATGACGGTGGAAGTCAAGCAGCCTCTCTTCAGATGGAGCTGAGAGAAGTATTACCTCGTCTGACACAGTGGGTGGCAGTATCAGCCAATATAACAGGCAATCAGGTGGGCCAGTATGACATAACAAACTTGTATCCAATATATCAGGTGGGCCAGTATGACATAGCAAACTTGTATACAATATATCAGGCAATCAGGTATCCAATATATCAGGTGGGCCAGTATGACATAGCAACTTGTGTCTAATATATCAGGCCATCATTTGGGCCAGTATGACATAGCAAACTTGTATCCAATCTCTGTATCCAATGTCTGTTAATGTTAGTAATTGATGGAGCAATGTTTTATCAAATCCTAAGATCTGTCAATTGAATAATGAGATGTCTCCCTCAGTCTACTAGCTGTTGTCACACAAACAGACTAATGTTTTATCTTCCAAACCATGTATTTCATTTTTTTTTTTTTTCTTGCATATGATGAGGCAGGCACCCTAATAGCTAGCATTCTAGCTTGCATATTATAATTTAGTTTTGATTTCATTCCATTTTCCTTTGCCATTTATTATTCTTTCATAGGGTCAGTACATCTTACAGGGTCTGGACTATAATGCTTCCTATGAGTTGAACATCTGGGCAATGAATGACATTGGTTCAGGACCAGCGGTGATGCGTGGCTTTAAGACTTTGTCCCCGGACAAAGGTGAGTGTATTAACTAGCATGGACCTAGTCCCCTGATTGCAAACTGGGTATGTTACTCACTGTAGTATTAAAACATAGTACATGTGTAGGATCTACTTATCCCAGTTCGCTTTTTAATGATAGATCTATCCATACACCTATCCATAAAAAGAAATACAAAACAAATCCTTCTAGTCTGGACATCCATCCAGTTTGATTTCACACAAACATGTACACTAGTTCCCTAAGATTCTAGTCTGGACATCCATCCAGTTT
>KN883595.1:68068-78837 GCA_000934455.1 Apostichopus parvimensis | reverse complement strand
TGTCACGGATTCTTTTCAAGAGAGCAGTCGACAACGACGTAAAGACGAACAGAGAGAGAGTATATGTGTTTCAAATATTCAATATAATTATGAACAATAACAATGAAATTAATATTGATTATATAGAACAAAATAAATCATCATTTTCTATATATATCCTCTTAAACTTCCACTTCTATACTTCATATGGCTTTCTTTCTTATGGTCCTAGTTTTGTTCGTTGAGGGTTCTGTCAACGTTTATTGGTAATGCAAATGAATGTTCTTTCTTTCTATACGAGCGTCGGCCTTTTCCTTTTTCGTAGTTTCACGTTCTCTTTCTTTCCTCGTTCAAGCTTTAATTTAGCTTCTTCTTGCCTCTTTTGCCATGGTTTTGCTTTCGGTTCAAGACCGAGATTGAAAAGAGAGAGCACGTGGCTTTACTGTTCTATTTATACCCAATGCCGACGGAATTCCAATACTCGTTAACAAAAAGCTGATTACGTAATGCTTAAGGATGCCCAAAACCATGGCTAAATAATTAGCATCCAATTAACTAAACACGTAAAGTAATCAATAAAATACTTGAGGGAGTTATCCCAGAACGGGTTGTGACATACACAGACGACGTACACCTCAAACACGAAGGTAACGAATTTAAATTTTGTGAGCGACTGACGGGGGTTACGGCAATGTTTCGCCAAATTAGCGACAAAATACGTAATATCCAAACTAGTCGACCTCGGTATGCAGCCCCCCCCCGGCAGCATCCTCGCACCGACTCGGAATTCACCTTCCGTCCGTACTACCCCACTCGTGCGCTTCACGCTTCACGCTTCACGCTTCGATCCTATTACACGTCTCACTTTCACTTTCAATAATTCCCACGATACAACATAAGAACACCAATTCCACCATAGCTCATCAGTTTCGCAACTTTAAGAAATAGCCGTTATGATCACCCACTATGGAATACAGATCTTGCTTTAAACTTGGACACATAAGGTAGCATACGCCCATTTAAAGCTCCATTGACTTACACACTAAATCCCAAAAGTAATGTGGTCTCTAAGTCTTATAGATAGAAGTTCTCACTAGCTAAACGCTACCCATCTCCACATAGCTGACAAGTTGGACTTTCATGGCATCATCAATTTTCCGTACCATGACCGCGCAGATTTATTGCTATTAGAGCCTGAAGTTTTCGTCACTTCAAAACAAACCGTTTCACTCAGTAGTAAACAATTTTCGTACGGGAAAAGGGGAGGCCTTAAAGGTTCTAAAATTGCATCAATTGACCCAATTCGCACCACATGTACTTCCATTCATGCTCTTCCACATGCAAGCCACAAAGAAACCAGATCCTGATTGATAACAGGTCAAAAAAGATGATGTTCTCTTGCTGCTTTTTGGCACTTTTCCTGAGATAGGAGAACATTCGGGCGGATTGATATAGACGCTAATAGGAGTATGCCACCATAAAACGAAACTGCAATATCCGTTAGGTAGTTGTCCCACAGAAATGTAACATATAAGCCACTTCCGGCTTGTCGCTTGCAGTCATTTGAAGACAAAACAGCTCATCCCAAAGAATCAAACCTACAACGCTAGTTTACGTATAGAGTCTCCACGTTAGGCATTGAAGTGCCCAATTAATTTTCCAGATTGTAAGAAATTCTTATAATAAAAAATAAAAATAAAATAAAACTGTTAGCAAACTGCTTATCCACTAGAGAGCCCGTGTAAGAGAATGTGTAAAAGTAAGTTGGCCTGACGTTTCGATCCTAGCAGGATCTTCTTCAAAGGCTTCAAAGGCCGGCCTGTTAGCCTTTGAAGAAGATCCTGCTAGGATCGAAACGTCAGGCCAACCTACTTTTACACAATAAAAAAATAAAATAAATCAACAGAAATATGAGTGACCTGTATGGGTATATTTACGCGAAATGGAAAGCGAAAAGGAGTCTGTTACAAGTTTTTATAAAAAAAAAATATGCTGCTCGATCTGTACCGCTGGGACGTAATATCACTTAACAGTGTATATCTACGGAAGCATACTGCAGGATGTGCGACATTTTGAAGGACAAATTGGGAGGTAGTATTTTATAGAGGTTATCTATTTCTTCTTCCATCCTGACTTTTATTTTGCAAGTATACCTGTTTCTACTTGGACAATCTGAAACGTCCATTGAAAGTATGGTCAGAATGTACAGAGAAATATATTTTGGAAAGTTATATCCACAATCGTTTCGCAGATGTGATATGAGTGGGTTGTGACCTATTTTCCAAGCACCTGCATCATCAAACTATACACAGCAGTAATGGTATATTGGTTGTTTCATTACTGTGAGGTACATCCCTTCAGTTACCGCAAAAAAAACTTAAATTGCCATAAATATGTGCAATAAAATGTTTTACCTCAACATGACTTTGCAGTGTATATCAGTCTTTATCATTCACTGAGGAATTGTCTAAGGTGAATATATGGCTCCATTTGAATATCAACCCCCTCCCCAGCAGTCCGATAGCCAGGCTGGGCCCAGAGGGCATGCCCCCTCCACTTTCAGACTAGTGTTCTCCCACATCCACCCCCTTAATATACCTATATCCAATTTGCTAGACACCAAGGCAGTATGGTTTGAAACTTATGTAGTTGTCTTAATAGTACTTGCTAAGATATAGACCTCCTGAATGGATTGATACGTTTTCTGAAATGTGTAAAACACCTGTTCGTAAATTTAGAGATATTCCCATAACTGGTGACTTCAATATAAGTCTTATTCATGACAAAAACATGAAATAAATATATTTGTGCTTGAAGCAAATGGTGAAAAAAACAAGACGCATTGATTAATCCGAGTCACGTAAATACTACAAACGGAAGTCGATTACAGTACATTACTATTCCCGAGGTCAACCTATATAAGTTATCACTATCCAACTTATTTTACATGGCAAAATAGTGTTAGAGAGTTAAGGGCAATTTGGATAGAATATTAAAGGAGTCAAATCGCGAGAAAGCTTTAGAATATGAGGGCATGCTTTTAATAATATTTTCATGAAACATGCTTTTAGAAGAAACAGGGCAAAGCGCAAATGTCAGCCACAGTGTTTGTTAATCAGGATATAAAACATATGCTTTGAAAATGAAAGATAAGTAGAAAAAGGTACATCGATGTCTTATTGCTACTGGAGTAACAAAGATATTTACCTAATGAGCACTGCCAAGCAAAACTGCTAAAAATATTCCGACGATGATGTTACTATAGTAACGAATAGTGTAAATTACAAGCATGGATCATATCAAACAATGCATTTCACCTAAGCTTCCCAGTAACAACTTATCTAAAGCTTGTGCACAAGAGGGATTTGTAATTAAATACCTACAGGAATTGGACATTTAATAAAGTCACTGGACTAGCTGTAATACGTTCCCATTTATTGGAAGTTAGCGCAAGGGAAATTTATCTCGGTATAACACATATTCTAAATACAAGTTTACATAGCAACAACTTGCCAACACGTTGGAAAATAGCAACTTGCGATATTAAAAAGTAATACTAGCCCTAGACAGGAACCTTCAAATTATAGGACTATTTCAATACTACCTGTTCTGTCAAACGTTAGAGAAACATATGCATTCTGTGTTATATGATGTGGCTATACTTAACTCGATATTGTCTGTTATACGTACAGTACTTCCCAATTACGATTCAGGACAAAGCATTCGTGTGACACAGCACTCATTAAAATAATGGATAGCATGATGGAAGCTATAAATACAAAGGTAACCAATTAGGATGAGTTTTTTCCCCTTCTAGATTCACGAGGAAACGAAGAGCATTTGATTTAGTTGACCATTATACATATCTTATTTGAAAACATTTCAATCTATGGTTCATCAATCAATGCTCTACAATGGTTTAAGTTATTATATCTTACAAACAGACGGCAATGCACTGATGTTGACGGTGTCCTTTCTACTTCTAACGATTTGAAACGTGGAGTGCCCCAAGGGTCAACGTTTTGTCCATTATTTGTTCTTGATACAAATAAATGATATGGAATTATGCTTAACACATGCTAATGTAGATAATTATGTATGCCCATGGTACATGTTTTCATAACATAGGAAACGGGATTATAGACATTGATCAGAAGCTATTGAGGGTGCAATAAAGGAGCACAAGTGAACTAATGATAATAAGATGGTAATAAACACAAACAAAACTAAAACAATATTGATAGGTTCGAAGCAGAAAATTGCTACACTAAATCACGAAAATGTCCTATATCTATGACTCTTCTTGAAAATGCGGGATGTTAAAATTGATAGTAACGTACTATGGCATGAGCAAGTGGATTCCGTTTGCAAAATGGTAAATGGGAGACTTGCATAACTAAGGCGAATAAAACCATTTATTGATCATGATACCAGTATTATACAATATAATGGTTATATTTTACCAATTTTAGGTGACTGTATAGTTTAGTATGGGGTACTTGCAGAACGGTGAAATGCAAAGCGTTAATAAACTACAAAAGGCGGCAGCTAGAATAATTCTAAATGCAACTTTAGATGAAAGATCTAAAAATATGTTTAAACACTTAAGGAAGGCAGAATTTTGACGATAAAAAGAAGAAAAGGGGATTAACTATGGCTTAAAAATCTTTACTGTAGAAACCCCTCAGTACTTTACAGACATGATGGTCAACGTCAACATGTAATTTATTTCTCAAAAGAAGATTTACCATAAGTAAAGATGTTCATATCCCGCTGCAAAAGAATGGAGCCAATTGCCGCTAATTGTAAATATAAAAGCGAAGTCTTCATGTTTTTTAAAGGGGGTGTGAAGACTCGCGCACAAAGAAACGTCTCATGCCGGTAATCTGACCTAGTTTCGACTGAGGTGTAACAGAAGTGTTAGACACCACCATCGATCCCAGAAAATACACACACAGCTTGCTACCGTCGGTAATTAGACACTAGTGTACAGTCACTACATGCAGCTACGGTCAATGCCCATAACACAGTGTACAAAGCAGAGATGGACATCTCAGGTCCAGATGAAAGATAACAAGGTATCACGTTTCATTACTGGCTGCATTTTGTAGCGATAAGAAAAAAATTCACTTGCAAGCAACGGAAAGTTAACTTTTCACAAGGGCGGCACGCGGTTTGGGACGAGTCTTCAATGCCTTTAAACGTCTAATTAAAACTGCTATTAACTTGTAATATTCATCTTCGGATGATTCTTTCTTCTGCATATATAGAGATGAATACGATGTAAATAGCCATACTATCAAATATGACACAAATTGCGATGTATATGTAAACTTATTACGTAAAACTTAATATAATGTAGTTATCAAAGCGACAAAGACTGCTATATCAGGACATAAACTCATTCTTGTTATTAGCTGAACGGACTAAACACCCCCAAAGCTTCGGTGCTCAAATGAACTTACCTCCTTTGTAAAGGATCAAATCGTGGTACACACTTCCTGTGAATATGCCTGTGGCGCGTTCGATAAGATATCGCGTCCAGGTATTTCCAGATCCTGGGAAACTTACTAAGGCTACTAACGGTAAGCTGCGTTGTGGAGCCAGTTCGATTGACATGCAAGCCTCTGAAAAACGATGTAAACAAAACAGTAATGACAGCGACCCATTTGTTCCAGTAAAAATGGTGTCAATATTTTAGAAACATGGACAAAATATGTGTTATTATCCACAAGACTTCAAATTGTGGCAACTATGCTCAGATTGTGCCTGATTACCCTTCGAAAGTTTAAAGATAATCAGTATTGACCTCAAATTGTAGCATTCTAAACAATTGCCAAAAACTTTGAAAATTATTTTTTCGGACATTGATTAGTGTTAAGTTTCAGAATTCAATGTTTCAGTCTGTCTGTGAAAAAGTAGGCTATACTTGATGAAGATATTGAAAAGATAAAGCATGGGTGGCCATTCATTTGAAGCTACCTTCACGGGGTCGATACTGATAGCGTTTAACCTTACCAGGCCTAAAAGTGAATTGAGATGAAATATCTGTCTATTTAAATAAAAAACCTACCATTCCGATTTTCATCGTCTGGAACTGCCCTTTTGGACTTATCGTCATCTAAGTTAGGATTTCCCACTTCCGGTTGACCAACAGATTGGGTCTGGCGCACAGGTTTCTGTTGGTTGTTAATGGTTTGTTGATTTGGAGGTTGGTTCTGGTTTGCAACTGGTTCTTTATTGGGAACTTGTTGTTGATTACTTGGTTGTTGAATTGCCGGATTTGTCTGAGACGAAGCCTGTTTTTGATTTTCTGTCTGTGTTTGCTGGTTGTCGGGTTGTCGCTGCTTTGCAGTTTGTTGTTGATTAACAATCAACTGTTGAGTTCTGGATTGTTGTTGTTGACTTGCAGGAGGTTTTTGTTCAGCAAGAGGTTGCTGGTTAACAGGCGGTTGCTGGTTAGCAAGCGGTTGCTGGTTAGCAGCCGATTGCTGGTTGACAGGCGGTCGCTGGTTACTAGGCAGTTGCTGGTTAGCAGGCGGTTGCTGGTTAGCAGGCGGTTGCTGGTTGGCAGGCGGTTGCTGGTTAGCAGGCGGTTGTTGGTTAGCAGGCGGTTGTTGGTTAGCAGGCGGTTGAGGGTTAGCAGGCGGTTGAGGGTTAGCAACGGGTTCTTGATTAGAAGGTACTTGTTGATTCGTATTTTGTTGTTTCGTTTCACTCTGCTGTAGCTGACTTGCAGAAGGCTGCTGGTTAACAGCTGGAGGTTGTTTGTCAACTGAAGGCTGCTTGTTAATAGGTTGCTGTTGGCTTCCAACTTGTGGCTGCGGCAAGGCTTGCTGTGGGTCACCCGCTCGTGGCTGATCTGCAGGAGCTAGTTTCTGATTTAATGGTTGCTGTTCTTTCCCGTTTAGTTGCTGATTTGCAGGTGGCTGTGGAAGGATGGGTTGCTGCTGGTATTCAGTTTGTTGCTGATCTACATTACCAGATGGTAGCTGATTCATGGTTTGTTGTGGTTTAACATTTTGTGGCTGATTTTCAGCAGGTTGTTGGTTAGGAATTGGTTGTTTTAGCGGTTGTTGTTGGTTCCGAGTCAGTTGCTGATTTGCGGGTGGTTGTTGATTTATGGATTGCTGCTGGTTGCCAGTTTGTTGGGGATTTTCAAGTGGTTGTTGGTTTGTAAGCAGTTGACTTGCCTGGTTATTCGCGGATTGCACCTTTGACAACAATTTATTATTTGGAACTTGCTCTAGTTTGGCAGCTTGCTGTTGATTGGAAAGCTGCTGCTGTGTTTGCTGAGGTTGGCCATCGGTTTGCTGAAGACTTGATGGTTGGCTGTTAGGTTGCTGTTGCTGTTGTTTGTTAATACTTTGGGGCGCATTCTTTTCGTTTGGAATTTGCTGCTTGCCCCCCATACTTTGATCATTTGATAACTTTTGGTTATCAGGTGGTTGCTGCTTTTGAGATTGTTTTGATGATGGATCTTCTACAGAAGGTTGTTGTACAACTTTTGGTGATTGATTAGTTTTAACAGTTTCCATATTCTTTCTTTGTTCTTGGTTAACGAGAGGTTGTTTATTGTTGAACGGTTGTGCATCTAGACGCGGTCCATAAGCTGAGGGTGATTGCTCCGCACGAGTCTCTTGATTCGGTGCTTTGATTACCTCGGGAGTTTCTATTTTGGAAGGTCGTTGCTGCTGGCTGACTTCCTGTAGTTCGTTTGGCTGATGAATTACTTCAGGTTTAGGATCGACATAGGGTTGGTTCCCTTTGAAAGTGTCGGGAGTCTGTTTCTCAACTGGTTGTTGGTTAACCACTGGTTGTTGCTTTTCTACATCAGGATTAACCTGCACGGTTCTTTGGTTACTATCTGGCTTCTCTTCATCCGTTTGATCCAGAATATGAGGATCCGAATTTTCCACAAGATTAGAATATGATGATGATTGACCAAACTGGAGAAAGTTTTCTAGACGTGCCACATTATCTTCTATGGAAGATTCGGAATAATCGTAAAAATAATCTCTGTGCAAAGGATAATTTTCTAACACGTTTATCGCTTTATCGCTGATGACATCTGTTTCCATTAATTTTCGGACACCCTTTTGGACTGCCGAGCTGTAACGTTCGTATACTTTGGCCCTTTTGGCATTCTGGTCAATTGAAGAAGAAACAAACAGCGTTCCTATGGTGACAGTACAAACTACAATGCCGTACATGAAAGGCAGTCGAGTTGACCTTTCAATGATACCCATGATATATAGTATCCTAAACAGATGCAAAAATCAGCCGATGCCTTATTCCCTTTTCGACTAGAGTACGCTCCGTGAATTGAGGGAAGTCCTCCTGAATTATAGTTCGATGGTAATATTTCCTGATGCAGGCCCAAGTGTTGATGTTCTGGTAAAAAACAAAGACAATCAATTAACTGGGATGATTCAGCTGGTTATTCAAAAGCGAAATGTAGGCCTATAAACATCCTGATTGCAGTGTCATGTATGAGCAGTATTGTCGCTTATTACACATCAAGCGTACGTTATATAGCATACATGTTATTCGACAGGTCAAACTTGAAAATACATATGCGCAGATGGTAACAAAATTGGGCTGAATGGTTGGATAGTGACTTGATAAAATTATCATTTGACTTTTTTTAGGGACGCGGGGAGGTTGGGGGGGGGGGTGTGATCAGACATTCCAAATGATCGACAGGTGGGCATCGAGGAGTGCTAGATCGGTTAGTTAAATGGATCCTTTCCCCGTTCTTACCCGGCCCTTTATCCACGAACATATGTCGGGTAGTACCAAAATCCAAGCAGCAGTTTCATTAAACTCTAAAAACAGTTGGAAGTTAAGTTACAGTTATTTGAAGTAAATTCTGCCCAATTAGTTTATAAAAATTCCTACTTTGGTGTTCACATATGGGTTAAGTACAATCAACGTTCCCGAATCATGGCTAAATTGTTTAGGGAAGCCGAGTATTTACCTACCAAAAAATCACAAACAGTTTTGGTGAGATTCGGATCAGGGCTATACTGATGTACACAATTTGTGAAGCAAGTGAGCACATACGCATAGGCTTGTGATTCTAGCTTATAGTTTCTCTTCATTAGGCTGTGATGGAATTCCAGACTAGTTATATGCCTAGGTATAGTCTCCTTTGGTTATTCTTGCTATTCAAGAGTGAATGGTTTGGGTTTGCGTTACCCTGCATAAGTAGGCTAACCATTATCATTGCACTACTGTATGTCAAACCAGACGTATAGGCCTTACTTGAGTTCCATAACTTTGTGGCATTATTTATGTAGTTAAATCAAAGTAGAGAGTATACTTATTAAATGTCACATTATTTTCCATCCCTTCAAACAGTTTGTTCTTCTGTATCTTTATTGCTTGGGTTTGATGGATGCCATCTTTAAAATTGAAAATAAAAACGGTGTCCTATCTACCTGACTTAAGCCTACTACTGCGGAACTTTGTTTTGAAACATTGAAAAGTGTGTTTTCAAGTGGAACATATTACTTTGCCAATATCACATGGTAAAGCTGCAGAAGTAATATGCTTGCATATATAGTCCCAACTTTGATAAGTTGGTGATAAGTTGATTATTGAACAAAATGTCTGCAGGCAACTCAATAAATGTGTATTGACACTTTTATTGGGACTGGAAACTTTTTTGGTTTTTGACTAAAGTTTGTTAGAATTTAAACTGATATAGTGGTTAAGCTTTGCTGCATTTTTGTATGATTGTTGTTATCTTTTCCGTTGTTCTTATTGACAGACTGTAACAAATGTATAATTGTGTTGTGGAAAAATCAATGCCAGAAGTGGACCCCAGCTATTCGTTTTATTCTTTTTGGTTTTTTGGCAACTACGCTTGTAATGTCGGATAGAATATACTACTAAATGTGGCATCCCTGCAATACCTACTCTAAGCTACCTAATGATTAATGGACAAGAACTTCCAGGAAGATTGCTTACCCAGTTAGCCAGATTTGTATTTATGCAACACATAGTTTCTGTGACGGAAAATTAACACTATGTATAACTCATCTTTCCAGAACAGCTGTTTGTAGTGTTGAGCGTTTTGTTTGTATAATACCATATTTCTCCAATTTTGAAACGTTTTAAGTGAAAATACACTATTATTCGATCAGAATTGTGTTTTTGATTCTCCTTCTCTTCTGGTGATAAATGTAGGCTACGTAAGAAATCTAACAACTGAATGATATCGGCTACCGTAAAAAAGCATAGACTTAACTGACTATCTAAGTAACGTCTGCCCTAAAGTTGATTAAAATGAAGGTTGTAAACTCTGAACAAATTTATGCCTACCTGGGCCAATAAATGAGGAAAATGACGCCCTTAATGAGGAAAATGTCGCCCAATATAGTTTAGGAAAAGCATGTGCTAAACACCTTCCAGCAAAGAGGGGTGAACAATTTACTCCCCAATGTTGGGCAAGTTTTACTCATCTATATAATGGCCCTAAATTTGATCCCGCTCAGAATTTATATAAGTTTTTAAAAGTATTTTCCTGGTGGTTGCATAATATAGCTAAATTACTTCCAGACTACGGACAGTGGAAAATTAGATAATTAAATATATAATTAAGAATAATGTGAGGGTGGTAGTAGTTTGTGTGTTTTTCTTCTTCAAAGATTACTTGCACATTATAAACTATCATATTTGACTTTCTAGCACATTATGATTTGGGTCCAATTAATAGCCTATACTATGAAGATTAAAAATAACAGACTAATTATGTCAACAGATGATATACACGATCGATATAT
>KN883595.1:21243-32107 GCA_000934455.1 Apostichopus parvimensis | reverse complement strand
TACAAGTGCAGCTGTCTACAATAAATTAGCAAGATTACCATTTTGTAAATAAATAGCAGCACGATAAATAAAACTATTTCTATATACACATTAATTCTGAATTTTGGTGTTATTGTTTTGTTTCTCAAATTACATAGTAGTTTCTCAAAGTAGGGAGTTAATTTCGAAGAAATTGCAAAGAATTGCAAAGAATGTCTGTCATTTCTCTGTATGCAATTTACACTTCTAATGAACTCATTTTTAGCAGCATTGTTTACAGAACTCATAAGAAAGTTAAAATCTATATTAAAAATTCTAGAACAATACTTTAAAAAAGTAATAATTCTCTTATCATCTTTAATTAGTAAAAAGTGATACCAAGCAGAAACAGCATATATTAGGTGTGGTAAGATATTGGCAGTAAAAACTCTTTTCCTTACATCAACATGAAAATTTGGAACTATATACGATAGAGTTGAGACTATCAAGTACACCCGTTTAAGTATTCTGCTTTATATGACCAGTGAAACTCAGTTTATCATCAATACAAACACCTAGATATACTCTATGATGAGTTAGTTCTACTTCCGCATCTTTAATTGAGATTTTAGTTAACTTACATGATACAAGACCTTCATGTGTAATATTTATATTCTCAAAAACCGTTTCCTTCGATTTCTTTGGATTGAGTCTTAGATTCTTCCCATCACACAGATCTACAATATTTGATACAGCAGTTTTATAACTTGCTTGGTCAGCCTGATGCGTTCGCTTTGATACATTGCACACTATAGCAGTGTCATCATCATATTTCACCACAGTGCATTTAAAAGTAGATCGTATTTTGTCAGTATATATTGTGAACAGTAGAGAATACAGAGGACCGCCTTGAGGGACATACCTTGTTCCATATGAAAGAGGATAAGCCTAGCTAGTACTACCCTAGCTATGTCTTCCCCACTCCCAGTCGTTGAGACTCCTCCGATAGAGTTATCAGCATAGCCACCTGATCCTGAAGTGAAACAAGGCATAAAATAAACACTGATATTGTCACAATTCCTGCTTTAGGTACCCGAGATGCAGGTTTAAAGACTTTCAATTGGCAATGAGGTGTACTTCAGATCTATTTGGTGTTCTGATCGAATACCTCTTAAACTTTATGAAATAAAGATACAGGAAGTTTGACCTCAAAATAGGTAAAGCAAACCTGATATCAACTGGAGGTGAGCTTTAAAGTATAGAGAACATTGTGACCACTTGTTTAATCCAATAAGGTAACTTTAATTTCACATTTAACTTCAATTAATGTGAATCAATACCCACGAGACACACCTTGTGTGCTACCAAATTTTGCAACTTCAACGTTAGCAAAGCACCATTTAATATTGTTTTAATGCATACTGAAGTATTTCGCCCACCATGGGTCACTCCTTAACCCCACTGTTAGCATCCACTGGACATTCTAGAGGAAAATATGGCTATTAGGACCTGACACCTCTCAGCCTTAGAATGATGGGGAAATGAGAATGATATTAAACTTGATCAACTGATACAACTATGACAAAATGAAATTTCAAATATGCAAAACTCATCTGAAAATAAATATGAAAATAAAGATGTAACTATAAGGGCAAACATCCATATTTACTCTTTCTCTTAATACATCAGCACATTTTACATACCGATCTGTGGTGCGTCACCAACTCTTCCAGGAAGAGCACCAACAATACCTCCTGTCGATGTCGCACATGCTATGCATCCGTTCGTATCTATGGCAACCGCTCCCACAGTGTCACAGCCTCTGCTGAAGGGGGAAAGGGTATTTTCAATTTGAATGCTAGTAAAGCTATGATGATGTTAATTGGCTCAGATGTATCTTCACACTCCAAGTCATCTTACCAAAAGAAGTGTGTGTGCTTCAACTTCTTATATCTAGATCACTGTTACAGTTACACAGTTAACAACATTTGATCTGAATCATGAAACATTGGAATAAGTTTTGCATATATCATTGATAATGATACATTCTTGATCTAATATGTAGTGAGTGGAGCTCAGTTTTGTAGAATAAAAGAATAAAAGGCTTTTACTTAACAGCATCAAGGATTCACTGTATGAATGTCACACTTACTGATGACCTTTGACCTCAAACATTGTTATGCAGGGGTGTGGAATGTATTAACTACATACTAGAAACTACAACAGATTATTACTAAATCATGCAGCCTTTCCAAAAGAAGCAACAATATTAAAATTATATCCCACAAGAAAGACAGCAAAAAGGAAAGGAAAACAGAAACAAAAAGAGAGCAGACGAATACACAGCATACGTATGATTACATTTGCAACTTCATCATGACATCATATATCTATAAATAGATCATATCGAATACTTCAAAAAGCATGGCCTTTAACAATTGGACCAGTACTCAATTCCTTCAAATTTTGAATATCAGAAGGGAAAGAGAGTAAGAGAGAGAAAGACAAGAAGGAAAACATTTTTCTCCAGCGAATGAACACAACATTTTGTATGACCCTATCTTACCCCTGTTTTGATTTGATGGCAAGACATTTTTCCAAAAGTTGAAACTGCTTGGGTGTCTTGAACACTTCATCTGATACTTTCTCCAAGCCCATTTTTTGACTGAAATTTGAAGCACCAACACCACAGAGTTGAACATGTTCACTCTGCATATAAGTAAGAAAGAAAGAAGAAAGGTTGCTGACTAATTACCACCGCAGTACTGTTCAAATCAAACCAGCGACTCCCACAGACGACTGGCTGCTTTAACAGATTATTACCATCCATGAAGTTACAACCCGGACAGGGTTCAAGTTAAGGATTGGTGGCGACAGAGACAATCTTGTCGGGGCAAGCTAGAAATTAGTTTTGATTTATCAAAGTGAGAGAAAACACATAGAGGACTGACAGAAAGCAGGAATGGTTCCACTTTTTTCCTTCCACAAATTTTGATTTAGCATATTCTCAGTGGTCCAATCAATGAGCCAAAGTTTCTTGATTTTGAGGTCAAAATGGGGGTATCTATGTCCACCCGACTAGGGGAGTGCGGCAGACGTCGCCGTCGGTATCAGGGCATTTGTATGAGCTTTGCGGTGACTCATAGGGGCACTGACGTCAGGACCAACTGGTACTTCCACCCCTGGTCCACAGTTACCTCTCTCATCAGATAGTTTCATGGAAGTTGCATATGTTCATTGACATTAGTTGATGTATCAATCAGACTTAAATAAGCAGCTTAACGGTCAGCTTAAATAAGCATCCTGAGTAACATATACAACAATGATAGGATCAAAGAGAAACATCCTTGGAATTGACAGAAACTTTGCAGAATGTGTGAAAATTGTTTATTCGGTGGGGGACATAACAGCACATCACATTACACATGTTCCTATTTGTTGGGTAACCAAAGAATCCAAAGCAGGGTTTATTTGTCAAACTTTACCAGAAAATGAATGTATGCTTGAAACATGAAAATTTAATTATACCGATGGTGTTTGTTAATACAGAAAATCTTACAAATAACGCTTGAAAACTGTCATGTCCTTGAAAATAGCCTCAAGAAAGCCAAGCCCTGAATCATGATAAGGAAGGAAGACGCTGGCTGTGTCATGATTTAATGATCCGATGTGTTAGCATTAATTGGAGGAATTTGATTGGTGAGTTCTCTATTACAATTTACAACTTGTTTGAACTTGAGACTGCATACTCCCCCCCCCCCCCCCCCCCAAAAAAAAAACTCAAGTTAATTCATCACCAGTTACTACATAATCAGGTAATCAGTTTGGTTGTATTCTGATTGAATTAAAACATAAACAATGAGTTTACAGGATTGCTCCTCATTAACTCAATAAAAATATTTCAACCTTTTCCATAACCAATCGGGCCAGTTTGACAGGATTCTTCACTCCTTTAACGGCTGCTACTGATCCAACTTTCAGATCTTTCCCATCCATGATCAAAGCATCCATTTCAACACTGCTGTCCGATCTGAGAACAGAACCAACACCTGAGCAAAGAAAAATAACACAAAACTTATCACAATAAGGTCCTCTACCAATTCAATTATGGTTGATAAAAGGCATCTTGATATGAAGGTAATAAGGTCAGTCCATTAATATGTTTGATCTGTCTCATAAAAATATCAGCACAGAATGTACATTCATAACACAGCCCTGAGACCGAGATCAAAGATTGCTACAGTACGAAATCGACCTTCACTTGAAATATTATTCAACCAGAAAGCCCAAAGATTTTTGTGTGATTACTCGTCATAAAATTTCTACTCAACTACCAGACTGACGTACGTACAGCATGTAAGTTTACATTTGTCCAAGAATTAAGAGAGAACAAATTAAGTCACAGATAAGGATTTTTACAATAAATCATTTTTATGCAGAAAGGTTTCATTTTCCAGAAAGAATAGTCATCCCTATATGGAATACAGTCCTACATATGCTCTGTGAAGGCATGGACAATATTATTTAAGATATTTCAGACCTATTGTACAGTACAGTATATATACTGTGTTCACCAAAAGCCAATTATAGCAACAGAAAACGCACCGTGCCATGCATCATGATAAGTACTGTGAGAATCACAAAATTTTCAAGTTTAAGTTCGATGATACCTTGCCACATTTCATATGAGAATAATTAATCTATAGGTAACACTGCAGACAATGTTTTTGAGTTTTAACCGTTGACCAACAAGGTTCTTACACTAAAGTGAACCTACACAGCTGGTTCACCCATATTTACTTTTGAAGTTACCATGTTGACAAGGTTACCATGTTGACAAGGTTTTCATGCTTTTGACTTATGTTGGCTTCAAATGAACTTTGACCTGCAAAGAACACAATAGCATCCCTCTACTCTGAGAGATGTATCTACATCCCATTTACGAAGTTCATGAAGCGTCACTTTCATCAAATTTTGGAGTTATCAACAATACAAGAAGTTTGGACTTTATATATCTGTTGACCTCATGTGACCTTTCACCATTCCCAACATCATAAGCAGCCAACACCTTACTAAGGGGCATCTACCTACAAATTGTGAGATTCATCAAAGCTACAATTATGGAGTAAGCTTGTTTACAAGGTTTCAGATTTTGCTTCTCTGGGTTGACCTCAAATGGCCTTTGTCCACTAACACAAACACTCAAAGTGTAATACACATTAGAGGCACCTACCACCCAACTATGACATCCACCAATGCTACAGTTCTTAAGTGAGCTTATTTACAAGGTTCTCATGTTGGTCAGTGGTGACCTTAAATGACCTTTGACCTGGCTCAATAATGAAAGAGCCAAGAATTCATTAAGGGAAGTTAACAATCAAGTTTAAACTTCCTACAAGTTACACTTGTTAAGTTTTCATATTTACAAGCAGGGGCATCACGTATACACACACACACACACAATATGCATGCCAGATTGCATCAATAGGTTCCTTGTTCTGCAAGTTATCCTAATGGTTTATACAGCATAACAAACAAGTGTTCATGAGCTTAGAAAACACAAACAAGATGCTTGATATATTAGGGTTAAAACACAATACAAGATCGCATACAAGGATTTATGCAAATCTGTGACAATATTTTTCTGAATTAACTTGGCTAACCTGCATTAAACAAAGGAGAATCTTCTAGAACAGTCACAGCGACCTCCACGGCATCAAGAGAAGACCCCCCTTCCTCCATTAATTTTAGTCCAGCGATGACAGATGCTTTCAGACGTTCTTCTTTCAATAGTTTCTCATCGTCGGGGGTGATGTAACCACAGCCACCATGAACAATGATGGCAGGATCCATACCATCCTGCAGTCAATAAGAAGGTTCATTAGCTATACGTGATCTGAGAAACAGGATGCTCTGTTTCAGTGTTAGGCACAGCAGATAGCAAAGTAAGTTTTGTTACAGTTGCCACACTTTGAATCCCTCTCAATGTAAATGTATATTTTAAAGTATAACTTGAAGCAGACAGACAGACTGTCAGAACATGTAACTCATTTGAAGTCTAACTGCCTTTCCCTGATAACCATATCCAATTAATTTAAATAGTTTTATAGGGCCTACATTTTTATAGGCAATATGTTACTTTTATTTACTGTACAGTAACAGCATAGATGTTATTGTTCATGCTGAACATGGTAATCTTGCTTTTAGAGAGGTATGAGCCTCAAGTCATTAGAATCTTCTAACCTATATTACAGGTTCTGTATTGTGTTATAATAACATGGTATGTCGTGATGCCCCACATTTGGTGCAGCTTTTTTTAATGTTGCAATTGTCGTTGTAATGTTTGCTGTTTGAAAACAAATAGAACAAGTTTTGCCACGGCCGTATGAGAATCCTTGCCCTGAAAATTGAGGGTCATGGCCACCAGTGTCTGGCGCCTTGTTTTGGCGTGTGTGGCACTCTTAAAACTTTGACTCTCTCCCCCTGAGTCAGGACCGATGCGAGTCGTAAGTCCATCAGCATTCAATACATTTATAACAGAGAGCATTTCACCAATATTATCTTCCCCCTCCCATTACCCTAGGTTCACCTTTACAATCTCTTAGCTAGTAGCACAGACAGGAAGCCCTCCTACATCACACTTTGCAGAAAGATTATTCACAACCCATAAACATAATAATTTACTTTTCCAACTTCTAAAGTCCCAGTAGATCACTTGCAATTTGATCTCCACATTAACTCTCTACAACAGACACCTACACCTGTTTGTGCACCTAATTAATATCAGCTCTAGTATTCTTCAGTATGATGTCATTCCCAATGATGTCATAGTGTGGTCATTTCTTAGTGCAGTAGCTAAAGTCTGTTTGAGGAGAAGGTAAATATGTGGACAGAGTACTTCCTGTCCCATCATCTGTAATCCATTGTCAAAGAGTAATTAAAATGTAACTTTCATCAGCTGTATTCAGTGTGATCCTGCAGTAGCCAATCAAGCTCCCCCCCCCCCAGACACACTCATTGAATTCAGTAATACATATCTAGCCAGATGAAGCGCTGATAAACCCTGTATAATTCAACTATTTGTTTGTGTCCTTATTTCTTGTTCATATACCGCTGTGACACATTGATAAAAATCGGAACTTTATACAAGTATAGCAGGAATGAATAAAGGAATATTGCAGTCGGCCTACTAGCAAACTGTTTTCTACTCTAAACTAAACAATTTTTTCTCACAGACCAGCCATACATAAGATATTACACTTAATACATTTTCTTGTTTGTCCATGACAATCAAAGTTCAATATTTCATTGTTAGAACAAAATGGTGGAAATGGCTGCTACGGCCTGCAGTGCACCCTAACTGTACAGCAGTGTTGCATCATGCATAAAGTAACGCATCAGAGGGCTCATTATGAACATGTTAAATTTCCAATAACAATGTGTATTGGTTTGCACCTACGTAGTTGTGAGTGTGTACTTGGTTGCGTTTGGGAAGCAAGCAGTTTGACAATTTTGCATCCCTGGCAAAGATCTTGCATCCTGGATGCAGAATCCTGCATAGGTTTCAATGCTGATGGGTACATGTACTAGGCCCTAGGCCTAAAGTTTGTCTAGCCCTATGTGGCATACTCCATTCAGAGTCGGTATCCATCTGTCCGATTTTTCGCCCTCATGATAAATGTCAGACACAACAGGGAACCATCGTTTAGATATGTTAGGAATGCAGGTTTGGTGTTTTTGGCTTGTACATATATATTGAAGAGCATGGAGAATGGAAGTACACATCAATGCCAAAATGTGGTCAGTTGAGGCAAATAGATCAGTGTAGACCTTGAAAGAGCATTGTAGGAAATTTGTTTCCCAGTGAGTAAAGAGGTTTGTTTGCAAATGACAGAAACTTGCAGCTGTCATAGCTTAAAGTTAAAGTTTACATGGTAATGAAATGGGAAAATTGAAAGTGCCATACATGGCCAACGTTATTCTGGTAGAGGTAGCATTTACATAGTGAAAACTGCTACAAGAACTCAGAGACCACATTGAATTAAAAATTTAGTGTGAAAGGCACTGAAAATATTATATGGAGTATGCTTCTGTACATAAGGAGACTAGTATTATAGTCAGTATTGCTAATTTCGGAACACTGCGAATTTCGGACACCCCTAAGAAATGCATGACACCCTACAGGAAGAGCCAAATTTCACCAACAAGTACGAAGCTACAGTTATTTTCTCTCCAAAATGACCTGTGTGCAAGTAAATACTTACATATTTGTCAATAAAATGACAGAGATCTATGAAGTCTGTTATAATTACTGAAAGAGCAACTGCGCCACCAATTTTATCACCAGCGCCACACTGTAGGACGGGTGTCCGAATATTCGCAATACTCGAGCAAAGAAATACCAGTTCCACAATCACAAGAATCTTCGTGGAATACAACGTGAAAACAGTTTGCAGGAAAGAAAGTTTGGCCGTGTATCGTACTATAACATACTTCTCCCACCATATCACGTATATTTTCAGGTGATTTATACCAAATAGATATAGTTTTGGGGTGTTTTAAGGCTTAGGTGTCCGGAATACGAAGTGCCCATGCTACTAGTCTAGCCTACTGTTGGCTAGGCCAAAGTAAATGTTGCGTTAGTGCTAGGATTAGGACTGGACTTAGGCTAGCCTGGACCGGGCAGTGTAATACAATTAGGGGCCAGTTTACAGAAAGCAGCATATCCTACATAGAAATCGAAACAAGTTTCTCGTTAGTGCAGTTCGACTCGTGGTTCTAGTGCAGCTCCTTTGCTCTCTCATCTTTCAAAATTCCAGTTGGAAATCAAGCTCCATGAGCCTGCTGCTCAAGACTGTTCCGAATTTGTTATCGTTTGTTGCTGCTCTCGTACTCCACTCTACCTTACCTATGGAACGCCAAAAGGACCACAGGTGGCGCTACTACTCTAAACAGGAGGTGCTACTACCCTAAACAGGAGGTGCTACTACTCTAAACATGAGGTGCTACTACTCCTAAGTGACGATGCTACTGTAAAAAGGAGGCGCTACAACTCTAAATAGGCGATGCTGCTACTACTCCAGCGGCGATGCTACTGTAAATTAGTGGAGCTACTACCCTAAACGGAAGGTGCTACTACCCTGTAACCAAGGCGTGTTTCCAAGGCGTGTTTCCAAAACAATATGCACACGGGACCAACGAAGGTCATTCTTCAGTTTTCCTACATATACATATTCATGTCTGTAGCCTACAGAGTACAGATTGAGAGTATCAACGGTTACTACCATATGAAACGTTAGTTTCGATATTAACTTGTGGGAAAATTCAAACAGTTTACGCGAAAAAGAATCCATATTATAATTACAAAGAATGTCGTTCAACGCGGACGAGAAGATACGCGAATACTTAGGGATGGGTTTTACAAATCAACAAATGTCTGAAATGTTGGACATAAGACTGTAACAACGACTAAGAGGAGACGTCGCCATTTGCACCAACGAAAGAAAGATTTGAATGCCGAACTTAGTGGTCATTGATTTTTTATTTTCCTTTAATGTAACTCAAATAGGCTCAGGACAGTTAATCCTAGATAGTACATGCTAAATAACCGTGTAGTAAGAATCAACCAATTGTTCAATCACATTTAGTAATATATTAACCGTATATCTTATAGTTCAACTATCAGAGTTGTGCAAAAATGCAGCGTTTTCAATCCAAAGAGGCAAAGGTTTCCCGATTGATCGAACGAAATAGGTTCTACATGTATCTTAATGATGGGGCGAGGCTGTGTTCGGTAGTATACAATAGTAATGCGTCAAAGTAAATGGGCCTGACGTTTCGATCCTAGCCAGTGATCTTTTCAGAGGCTGGATGACAAGTGCATTATGTATTTATATCATTTTTACAATAGTAACTAATTATTCTTTATTACGTATTAATAAGAAGGTATGTTCTCTCCTTGGTTCGCCCTCTTCAAATTATTATCAGAAAGTGATTAATGACTATTTCGGCGTAAAATACCATTTAAAGGCTGATCAATGGCGTATGAAAGGAGAGGGGGCAGGGGACCATACCTCCATGGTCTGTCCGAAGAGTAACGTTTTAGTCGTCGGGCAAGGGGGGGGGGCGGGGGCTTTCGGGGAAACCGTGAAAACAAACAACAACTTTTGAATTTTGTTTTTTCAAAATTTAAAGTTTTAACATACACAACCGTGTCACTGTGTATATATAAACCTAATTATTTACCTAATTTGATTTAGGCTAAACATACATTTGAAGCCTGAACTGTGTAAAATTCTTCCGAGAGCACTTCGCAGCAAAATATACATTCATGAAACCCATAGTCACAGCCCGTCTTTAAGGTCTATACCTCAACAAATCATTCGGGGAGAGCGATTGGAATTTAGTCCCCACCTTTGGAATTATGTGCCCGTGACTGGGGCGTGGGTAGGTTTTAACGTTTCTTGAAGTTTAATGCCAGAGTTACCATGATTACAATTTACCTAACCCATACAATCTTGTATAGGGTAGACTGTGTTTGAGGAACGTAATAAACTTGGCGTGGTGAAACCAATGAACTGTTACTTGGAGAGCTCCCTGTCCAAACAGGATGACAGTATATAGATGCACTAAATGAGACAATACAAACTTTTAAGTATGACAGTCTGTCATATAATTATTTTAGTTAATGGCTCATGCACATATTTAAACCTGAAACAAGAGTAACAGAGTAAAGAACCCCTATCCCCCAGCACAAAATAAATCATACTTATGTTTACATGGTGATACACCTTTTCCTTACGGACATGTTTGCAACCGCGCCACAATGAGTAACAATAATGGGTTGACAGATAAACTTTATTTTTACCAAGGAATTGATGCGTAACTCATTGCATGGTTCTACCAT
>KN883591.1:110540-126596 GCA_000934455.1 Apostichopus parvimensis | reverse complement strand
ATTTATTTACTGTAATATCAACGAAACACTTGTCGTAAAAATTTATGATTTTTTTGTTTCTAACTAGAATCCGTGTGAAGATAGTCGCCATCTTGAAATTTGGTCTTCCAAGAAGAGCTGCAGCAAGTTACCACAGCTAGTTGTTGTCGGTCCACAAAAGACAGGTACGTTTGCTTTGTATTAGCAGGTACTAATGGGCCTAAATATAACTGTGACATTTGTCTAAATGGATTGAAACGAAGTAAACCCAGGGACAATAACGATACAATTCTTTAAGATTTCACCGTACACCCATTAATTTTTGTTTCCCCCCTTTGAAACCCAACTTTCGATTAGGAACTCAATAGGTATGAGTCATCACTTGGTTTCTCTTAAAAACTCTATTTGTGCAAAATGGTGGTAAGCTGAAAGTTACCAAAACACTTAACTTCCACTTTTCTACCAGTGTTTTCTTGAATTCGTACTCGTGGGACCACTATGTGAGATAGGGGAGAGGGGGGCGGTGGGGGCGGCGGACGTTTCACCCGATACCACTTCATAGTGCAGTATTTTTGTTTCTTCATTACTTCTTTTCTTTTTCATTACCAATGTGATATTATTTGAAGTCAGATCAATTTTGAGACTTATTTTCACAATTTTGGGTTGCATCTAATTTACTACGAGTATTTAAAACTACTTTATGTACCAACATTGCAGAGTTGCGTTGATATATGTTGCACTGTGCAATACCCAAGATGTTTTGAAAATGTAAAGTGTAAAATGTAAAGTATTACATGAGAGCCTTTGTGGAGATAGCAACAGGGTAAAGTAAATTCAAATGATTTTTTTGGAGCCTTCCCACAAACCACTTCTCATCCATTTTCATATCTTAACCTCTTTCTTAATCTCAGGTACCACAGCTCTGTATTCATTTCTCTCTCTGCATCCTTATATACGAAGCAACTTGCCTAGTGAGAAGACCTTTGAGGAATTACAATTCTTCTCTGGACCTAATTATAACAATGGCCTCGACTGGTGAGTCCAACAGGGTCATCTCTTCGTAAATGGAAGGGATTTTTCCTTTTACTGTCTTCGGAAAGAATGATCTATTCACTACGCCAGGCTTTGGGCATTTAACATTTTGCTGTTTCTGTCGTCGGTAAAATAATAAATGATCTGCACAATTACAATCAATTCTATTAAAAATTATACATTATTAAAATATGTAATATTAAAAAATATATATTTTTGCGAGTCTAGTGACAGAGTAATTGGAGAGATGCTGGAATGGTTCACAGCTTCAAGAATGCTATTAGGTAACTTATTTAAAGACTTGCAGACTTGGGAAAATGTACAGTTCTGATTTCATATATTTTTAAATTAATTATAGGTATATGAAGTACTTTCCTGGCGGTAAAAATAACAGCGATCAGTACCGCTTTGAGAAGAGCGCCACCTATTTTGACAGCCCTTACGCGGCAACGAGAGTCCACGCATTGTTACCAACAGCCAAGATAATTGCCATCCTGACTAATCCAGCCAACAGGTCATATTCTTGGTATCAGGTAGGTATTAAATGTGTATGTATGCGTGTATGTGTGTATGTATTTTAGATCCTCCTACAAGCAGGAACTCGCTAAGAAGCCTCATTGGCTTATCAAAGCCGCAAGCTGACCGAAGTCAGTCTCTTACATTCATATTTAACGTCCATGATTATGAATTGTCAACAACTCTGTAACTGGACAACATACATCAATCTTGGAGTGACTCGAACTCGGGACCTTATGATTGAAAGGCACCGGCGTTAACCACTGAGCTAACACTCCTATGTGAACTGAAGAATAAAAACAATTCCATCACATTAATATTAAATTAATTAATAAACTGCAGGACAACTAAGGCTGAGTGAATTGTCTATGAAATATCTTCGTTCAGTGCTTAGTGAAGAACAAACAGTTCCCAGTTCCGGCCAGATCTTTCCCAAAATTCTGGATGAAATTGTCTCTGAGATGATGTTAGTAATAATAAATTTAAAACATCATCTTTCTCAAAATTAATAAAAACTTTCAAACATTGGCTGGATAGAGTATTAGAGTTAAAGATACATTAAATGTATTATAAATTGAAAAACTATAAATTGATATATTATAAATCATATAACACAAGTAATATAAGGATTTCTCTTGTGCGGTGGAAAAGTTGCAGCAAGACATAACATTATGATACTATAAAGTAGTAAAACCTCTTTTAGAAAAAAAAAAGGTGTGTTGATGGTGTACTTTTTGTAATGAAATGAGGCCTGTGAATTAAATTGAAAAATACCAATCTTTTGTTTTACATTGGCTGTGATAAATAATTCACCCATTCCCCCCCCCCCCCCCCCCCCCCGCAAATGAGAATAGACTGTCATTGGATATTCAAACCCCAAAACCTGTTGTTTATGACATTTTCTCTGTATCGGAGTGATGATATAGGATCTCGTACTGAATGTAACTTACACAAATGTTTCCTCTTCCTTGTTGTGTCTAAATTTGCTCATTTCTCCATCTGTGTCTTTTAAATGTGCTCTTGGGTTTGTATTCATTGCAGTTTGCCTTTGAAGAAGATCCTGCTTGGATCAAAACCTAACTTTTACATATTTACCTGCACAGGCTTTTTGCCGTAGATAGGCAGTTTGCTAACTTTTCTCTTTTTTCTGTCGCTCTTTAATAATTAAATTGTAGTAACAAATGAAAGAGGTTGTTGTTACAGATTTGTGACTGTTGCATCCCTGTTGTGTCCCTGTTGTGTCACTGTTGTGAATGATACCGTTTTCAACGACATTTCTTCCAACAGCATATGAGAGTCCACGAGGACAAAGCTGCTCTCAACCACAGTTTTTATGAGGTCATCACAGCCGGGTCAGACTCGGGTCGTAGCGTCAAGTCCTTACAGAAAAGATGTCTGGAGCCAGGAAAATATGCAACCCATCTTTACAGATGGCTAAAATACTTCCCAAAACAGGTAAATAAGAGACAACAAGAGACAAACAAACAGACCCACAAAAGACGAGAAAACAAACGAGAGACCACATGATACGGTTGCCAAGAATTTCCTTTTGAATAAAATAAAAAGATTGTTAAATTTTCTACAGTTAGGGGAAGTTAGAAAAGATATACCATTAGATAAAGAGGTTGAAATATGAAATATTAATAGCTGTAGTACCCATGTTCATTACTTTTAACTCAACAAAGATAGTTGCCACTCTTCTGACTGTAGTGTTACAATATAGCTATTCTCTGTTATGGGGATCTCTCATTGATGCATATAAATAATAATAATAATATAAATACAATGCTTGATATAGCACTATTCCAAATATTATCATAGCGCTTAACAACAAAGAAAACAAAAAACAAAAACACAATGTCAGATACATGGCAGAAAATGAATACACAGTACAAATACAAAGATCAAAATGACCCTAGAAAATTTGAGTTTCAGATTACTTTTGAAATTAGTAACAGTGGGAGATGTCCAGATAGTTAGAGGGATATTGTTCCAGAGTTTTGTTCCTTGTATGCACACGTTTGCTTTCTTCCGTACTGTACTCCAAACATATGGATTACCCAACACCACAATCAACGCAGCCCAGGAAAGTATGGAAGGCTGTCACAAACTTAAAATGCAAGACCCAAAAGAGCCAATAATTTCTCTACTTTGAACCAAGGCAGACGTCTTTATTCCCATTAAAACTGGTACAGCTTAAAGTACCACATAATTGCACTGTTAGCACATTGTGACAAACCTTGTTGCCTTCCATTGGGAGCGCTGTGTTAGTTAATTAACTTGATTAATTCTGGTGAAAACTGCAATAGGTCACTGTATTTAAGTAATATGGAACTAGCTGCTTCAGCCAGTTCAACCCTCATCATGGTCTGGAAATCCTTTTTTGAGAAAAACATATGAAATGCTCTCAACACAGTTTACAACTCAAAATTCTGTTGAAGGCCTATATTCTTTTTAGACTGCTTGCATGCAGTCACCATGAAGAAACATTCTTCTTTGACAAGAAATAAATTATTTTTCATGTTTTAATTTCTGAGTTTGTTTAATATTTCTCACTAGATCCTTATTATTGATGGCAATCAACTAAGAGAAGATCCAGTCTCTGTTATGAGCAAAGTTCAACGGTTTATTGGCATCCAGCCAAGATTAGACTATAAACACTTCCTCAGGTGAGTCATCGATAGACAGACAGGTAGACATACAGACAGGTAGACGTACAGACAGGTAGACGTACAGACAGGTAGACGTACAGACAGGTAGACGTACAGACAGGTAGACGTACAGACAGGTAGACGTACAGACAATTAGACGTACAGACAGGTAGACATACAGACAGGTAGACATACAAAAACAGGTAGACATACAAAAACAGGTAGACATACAAAAACAGGTAGACAACCAGACAGGTAGACAACCAGACAGGTAGACAGACAGACAGGTAGACATCAATGCATAGATTGACAGAGATAGATGGTTGGATGGAAAAAACACATAAGCAGATTGGCAGACTGACAGATGCAGAGATTTGCAAACAGACAGATGGACATTGGTAGACATTGATAGATAGACAGGTAAAACATCTATAGATAGATTGATTGAGATAGATGGACAGACACATATTCAGATAGACAGACTGACAGATACACAGATCAACATACAGATAGGTAGTCATCGATTGTTAGTAGGTTGGTAGAGCTTTTACAACTATTGTTGTAAAATGGACGTGGAATTACTACTGGGGATGTTTTACGCACAGTGGTCATCTAGGTTTGTAAATGAAGGATGCACTTTACAGTAAATTGTCAGTTTTTTTTCCTCTTGACTGGTTCGAGTTCATGTGAATATTTTGAATGATTTTTTGTCTAGTTTGTTTTATCCCTCAACTGCTTATTTTTTTAAATTTTTATATTCAATTTTTTTTTCACATTTTAGGTACGACAGTCGTAAAGGTTTCTTCTGTATCATAAAGCGTAAAGGAAAGAGCGAATGTCTCGGCAAGAGCAAAGGACGAATCTACCCTCCGATGGAACCCAGAGCCGTGGAATATCTGAACCTATACTACAGACAGCATAATCTACAACTACAGAGTCTTCTAGAGAATTACGGACTAACGGTACCGGACTGGCTAGTCAAGGACCTCGTCAGACCACCTCAGGGATAAGAGAAAAATAATATGAGGACGGACGGAAGCAAACGAGCTGGGTTATCAGATGGGTCCACTGCGAAGACAAGGCAGATCTGACCATTGGTCAGTTTACAGCTAAGGTATGATGATATGCCAAACATTGGCAGATGTTGTCAATGGCGATCTAGTCACATCCAGTCAGAGTAATGTAGAAGGCCTTATAGAGTAACTTTAGAGGTCCCTTCCTTCAGAATTGCCTGTTCCACTATGACTAGAAAGTTTCTCTTCGTGAGCTAGGTAAGCTCGAAGCTATGGCATTATGTTAAAGTTAATCGAAATCTTCTTAAGGTACTCGTGTACTTGGCATTAGAGAATAAGCATATTGATGCAAAATATAGATGGAAACATTGAGTTTGTTTATAAAGTGTTGTGAAATGTAATAAGAGTACTATATTTGTAATAATGTTTGAGCATCAGCCATCAAGAAATTTAGATGATATTTTTTCAAGACCTACAGTTCGACAAGGTGTGGTGACCTATCTATTCATGTCGATATAATAAAAAGAAAATTTAAAATTATAAGAATTAATATAAAATAAAACTGTTAGCAAACTGCTTATCCACTAGAAAGCCTGTGTAATAGAATAAGTGTCATTTAGCCTCTGAAGAAGATCCTGCTAGGATCGAAACGTCAGGCCAACTTACTTTTACACAAGAATTAATATAGTCAAAGAGGCAATCCATCTCCGATCGATGTTTGTTATCTCATTGATTTTATTTAGCATAACATCAGAAACGAATCAATTTAGCATTCGGGAGTATTCTGTATATCAAGATAAGTTTTGGAATTTTAGTGGAATATTGTGGAATTTCAAAGGTACTCAAAAATCATGTCACTTTTTTGGTTTCTAAATTGAAATACTTTTAGTGAAAATATTAAAGTGGGGAGGTGAAATGATAACTGAAGGGAAGAAATCATTGAAAAATTTCATGCAAAACAAGTTGGTGGTAATGATCTATTTGAGTAAAGATTTAGACGGGTGCTAATTTTTTATTATTAACGACAAAATTTGACCTCCCGATTGGAAGACACTGCAGCCAACGTGGTCATTCCATTCTCCCCTTGGGGTATAATAATTTACAGTTACTGATATTCAGTTATCCTCTTAAAGTAATTAAAATGCTGCATCCTCATTTGTTGTTCTAAGTTTTAAATATAATGTTGGCTTTGCATGAATTAATAACATGATTAATCACTCTTTAGTCTACCGAGCCTGATGAAAGCAACATATCACTGAATGTAAGTTAATTTTACCCAAACGTAAGATGGTATCAACCATCTTCCTAATGTTATCTTCATATCAGGAATTGGAAAATTTGGTCGTTCCATTCTTAGTTGGGGTAATAAAATTTAAATTAGTGAGTGATATGTTGTCCTCTTAATACTCAGAAGGCTTCATCAATTTGTTACTTTTAGTTCTAAATACAACAATTTTGGCTTTGCATGAAAGACCACAGGATTAATTGTTCAATCTGATAAACTGAGCTTGATAAAAAAGAACATAATGAGAGTATTACCCTAACAAAGGATGGTGTCACCCATCTTCCTATCATATCTTCCTTTCCTAGCTTCTTTATTTGGATCCATTATTTAATCGCCGATTTTTAATATAAGTTGTCATTGGTAACTTCATTTTGATTATAAGAGATAGTTTGCAAAACTTTATCTGACAGAATATTTGTCAAACTTCGGTTTCTTTCAATGTTAGGTATCACATTTGAAGAGGAAAATTTCAAATATTATTTTTTTATTGGCAAAGCAGAGAAATCCTCTGAGGTTACTGTAGACATGTTACGTGTCTATTAGGTATGTGCCATTGCAGTATTATTTGTCAAGTTCTGTTGTTTTATTCGAACATCGCAAAAATATGAAAGAAGTTTTGTTGTGTTTGCAATATGAACGTTTCCTGTTTTGTAATAGACTTTGAACACAAATGTTTTTATTGGTTGAATTACACCTACTGCCTCAAGAAATAGTTAATGTTTCAAACAAGTCATTGTGATTTGTCTGAAAGGTATTTTGAAAGTATTTCCAAAAACTAAACGAGACAACTTTCACAGTTGATTTGATTCATTTGCATGGTCAGACTGGCCATCTGGGCAATGCCTGTTGGGCTGGTGGACTGGGCATATGGCCATGCCCGGTGGGCTGGCCTGTTGGGCAAAAAATGGGCAGGAGCCTGGTTAACAATTTACAGCCAATTGAATGAATAATGGGCCGACTAAGACTGGGTGTAGGATGACCCCAGTCTGCTCCTGTTCATTTGCATGCATGTTTCGGGACGAAATTATAGTTATTGTCAAAAACATGATTAGAATAATAACCTATAAAGATAATTTCCATTCATGCAAGAGAAGAAATACATAGTGGCATTGGCACCGAGTACAACACTAAGCAGTGTAGTAAACAGACATGTGGTTTATTCGGCAAAAAAGAAGGTAATGGCCTAAGAGTGTCTCAAAAATGTTTGCAATGTTTCGAAACCATAGTAACCCATTATATTTGTATTATTATCATTGTTCTTCTTATTTTTTCTAGTATTTATTTTACATGGAATTCAATGTCTCGTGAGAGAATCTTTGTTTCCACCATGTTGTCATAGCAACCAGAGCCCCAGGACAAGGCTAATTATTTTCCAGTGAAAGTGGTTAACATAAATAAATGCTCCATTTTCATTAACTTTATGGACTCCTTTTGAGATTTGGGACTGTAAAAGAACAATCAACCTCTGAACAATCTGAATAAATATTTAATTATGTTTGATTTCAAGCTACTTGAGTGTCATAATAGTACTAAGACGATGAACACAAAATGCGGTCTTACCATGGATTTGTTCTATTAACCATCAAAGACAAATTTTTAATATAAATTAAATTAATAAAAGAAATATTAATCTCGGTCATCAAAGCTTTATTCCCCGTTTTTACAAAAAAAGTCTTAATTTTGCTCGATCAATACCAAAAGCCACTCCTGACTTCTAGATGATTATATACTTAAAACGGACAAAATGCAGTCTGCTAGTTTGAACTCTGAATTCAAATCATGTTATCGCTTCCTTCATCAAGAGCTTGCCAAAAAAAAAGATCTAGGTGCACTGACCCTTTTCCACCTAGTTTTTAGATTCGATCTCTTTCGGGGAATCCTATAATTCTGTACTCGTAACAACCATAATATGCAGTTGTCATCTATAATTTAATTAAAAAAGCCTTCTTCACAAGCTTTCCAAATTTATGATTTGCTCTTGGGAGATTCATTAACACTTTGAAAAGAGGATCTTCATTTATGTACTCGTCTTACAGCGCAAATTTGATTTCTTTGAAAAAACCATAGAAATATACCAGAGAATGTTAATTTTCATAGGCTACAACTTAGGTAGAATTTGTGCAAAGTGAAAATAGTTTTAGTTTTGCAATATTCTATGGCCAAGCTGATCATGATCTGTACCAAACTTATCTGTCAAGGTTATTTTTTCTTTTCTTTTCACTTTTTTTTGTTGGAAGTGGGGGGGTGGGGAGGGGAGGGGGGAAGGGTTGCCCAATAGAACTGATGCTTTGGTTGTGGTGAATGACATTCTCTCGTTTATTTCTATGGTAAACAATTTAATTTACATTATGGTCTAATATATGGTAAAATATTATTGAATCAAGTTTGGTAGAGCTAATTTCGGAGCAGTAATGATTTGGCTCCTCTGATTAAAATGCTTTTTAATTTAATAAGACTGTTCAAGGAGTATAGCAACACCTTGGAAAATGCAAATTTGCAAGTCTGTAAGTTACGGGGTAGGTAAGGCATGAAAATATAATACTCTCTTACGGTGATTATGGATCAATCATTAATCTTGTAGGAATATTTTAATCAATATATTTTTTATCAAATACCAAACAGCTTTTGTGATGATTTAAGAAATTACTGTAACTTTGTATTTTTTTATTGTCATGAATATCCTTGAATTTTTTTTTTTATTTTTTTTTTTTATGAGAAGAATTAAATCAGCGATTTAATGAGCAGAGGTGCAGAGAGGATCAGTAAAGGTTACAAATTAGTTGGAACTTTATATGATAAAAAAAAAGTGATTCTTTCAAGAAAAATCTGGAGCTATAGTTGTCTGGGAAATTTCAAATCATACCTACTTGTATTAGCAGTGCCATCATTTTTGAAGAGAATATCTTGAAAAGTGAAATGGTTAAATCTCATACGCACTGGTTTTTGTCGGGGTGCGTTGCGTGTAGCAAATCATTTGGCACGATTTTTATAGTACTAGTGCCACTCTCTACGATACTTTGATATTTCACTTTCATGTCACATTTGAAAGCTATTGTAGGAACCGTATGAACAATTCTGAATCTTGATTCTGATAGAAACAGGGTTAGCCATGGTGCTCATACTGTCAGTACGAGTGCTTTGAAGCATGACATGACAGTACAAGGTTTATAAACACATCCTGTCCTCCCCCTCCCCCCCCCCCACTGGGTGAAGTTCATGTGAAGGTAGTGTTGTTCTCAAAGTATACCCAGTTTCCACTGGTTGTGTCAATTTGACCAAGCTTTGTAATATACAACCAGAAAATTAATATCCTTAAATATTATGTTCTACTTTTTGTCGACCGAGGACGATGTTTGAGGACGAAATCGATTAAAATGTTAGCATCATTTTATCGCAATATTTAGAACCTTGTGGTACATATTGTTTATCAATAATGAACATACATTGTGAACTGATAGTGGTTAAGCGTGTTTACATTTTGCAATGGTTTCCTGCAGAAGAGGACGGGATATTATGTTACTATAGTAACATTCTATTTATCTTCATGAAAATCAGTCAAAATCTCATCATTTTGTGGCATATTTATTACCTATTGATACATAATTGACTGACATTATAAACCGGTGGGTGTCATTGACAGAGGCTGTTGTTGATGATGATGATGACAATTGGTAATTATGTTGCAATGTTAAGCAAACAAAACATGACATGGCTGAGTATGTGTTTCATTTGACCTCAGACAGCAGTTCAGATGACAAATTTTTCTTTTGAAAATTGGAAAGACAGCTTCTTGAATTAGAGGTGGTTTTTTGTCCTATTAAGGAGTTTCAACCATTCTGTTTAAATCTTCCCACCTGTATCCACTTGAATGTACTAACCCTCTCAAAGAGAGGCTAGCTTTGCTGGGGCAGATCACAGGATTTTTGAAAGGATGGATTTGTATATTTCGGTTCGTTGAAGGTGGCTCCCATGTAGGTGTAGCATCCGTCAGAAAAATTAAAAATTTAAGACGTCAAATGCTGTATTCTGAGGTTGAAAGGGGGTGTGCACCCCCTCCCGGGACGGGGGCATTTACCCCTCCCCGACGGGGGCGACACCCCTCCCCGACGGGGTGCACCCCCTCCCAGACCTGTGTCTGCTCTGTATGAATGGATTAGTTATTTCTAAAGGACGATTCTATATTATTGCAGCAAAACAGATAATTTTATGGTGCAGATCGTCTTATATATTAATTATTCTGATTTACGACCTACTCACTGAAAAACGCCTGGAATGCCTTTTTAATGCAAATTTGATGATACTGTGCATTTCCATTGTATTTATAAATGCTAATGAACCTTTCCAAAACTTTAACATGGTAGCTTCATCTACACAATAGAGACACCAAGCTATAAAATTCCACACCATTTGTCCCTTGAAAAATTTGTAATGCTAAAAATATTAAAAAATTATTTAATATCACAACCTGCTGGTTTGAGCTGAATTTTAGTGATACTTTGACGGGGCTGATTTAATGCCATGTGTGCTAGACTAGTATAGTATATCCACTGCGATTGATACTAGACTCTAATGTTCCAAGTGTAATGTCTTCAAATGTAAAAGTGGTGTTGAAAAGTAGCATGCATTGTCGGTAGTTGTTTGTAATGGGTTTTGGTAATGGTCAGTAATGTTTTAAAAACTAAACAACACACGATTTTTCTACTACTTGGGGGTGGAGTGCAATGAGTAAAAGAAGCCACAGAAAGCCAGAGGGTAGGGGGTAGGGTCGAGGTCCTTTTCTGGTCCCACCCAACTAAATCCATGACTGCCACAAAGAAATTAATGTTATGATTTCTTTAGTGGGGGGGGGGGGACCTATGTATTCCTGTTATGCGTAGCTTATGGTATGGTTATACAGCAAAGGGTGTTATTAGTCCTTTTAATAGATTTATAATTTATGTTAAGTTTGCTTCCCAGTTTAAGTTTTCTGTTTCTGTAATATCTCAATTTAATATATATTTCGTGCTATGCAGCATTTTCCTTTTGTAGTTTTACAGTACGTCTGATTGGTGACAAATAAAGAAGAGAAAGAAAGAGAATATTGTTTATTTTGGACTTTCTTTTAAAATTATGGCGATTTAATCAATTTCCACATGTGCAAAAAGAATAAAAAATCAACTTGACCTCTAGTGGTCAAAAGTTTTTATCTGTTTTAGAAAAGAAAATTCAACTTGACTTGACTTTGAGTTGTTTTGAAACAATGGTTCGAAAAGGGGGCAGGGGAACCATCGGCCTTAATATCATCACTGTCTTCCCACTCCCCATGATAATTCACCCCACCCCACCCATACCCCCCCCCCCCCCCACAAAAAAAATAATCGAAAAATAAATCCGTACATAACTCCATAATATCTGAATAACGCCACACCGTTCTTGACAGAAATAAAATGCAAGCATTTCATATTTGGCTTTTCATATTTCATAGTTCGACCACCTCGCTTGTTCATCATTAGTGTAAAGCACCCCGTCATAAGATCAGCGTGTACGTGTTGATAAAGTTATTGACGTTCCCCCAATCGAACGCCGTTCAATCGCGAACCAGATAACGGTGCTCTTTCTTTCCGAAATTTGTCTTTGCCTCCAGTCTTCATGCGCGTGAATTCAGCTTTTTGTGACGTGCGTTATCAGACGGTACAGTCTTACCAGAGCAAGAGGATATTTATTTCGTCTACAGGTAAAGTGCTCTAGTTATCGATCATCAATTATTATTACTTTTATAAATGAATTTTATTGTTTAGACCATTACTTTGTTAGGTGTATAATAATATAATAAATAATAAATAAGTTCTTAATATAGCGCCAAATACCAAAAGGCCTCTAGGCGCTTTACAAAACCTAATAATAATCATAATCATAATAATAATCATAATAATCATAATAATTATACAATGAATTAATAGTTTAGTTCCTTCCCGAGATATTTTAAAACCTATTCTTTTTGTAGTCTGCAAAGGAACTTAATTTACTTTAAATTTTTATTTGTTTTTTTGTTACTTTGTTATATCTCTGTTTTTGTCTTATTTTGCCTATGTCTTTAACTTTGTGTTTTGCCTTCTTTGTTTTGTTATTGTGTTTCTTAGTTTTATTGGAAACTTTTCTTTGTCCTCCGTCTTTTTCTATAATTTTTTTTCTTGTCTTATAATTTGTTTCTGTATTGATTTATTTTTGTATTCTTGTTTCTGTTTCGTTTGTGAGGTGGGATCTGGACAGGGACCTTCTGATGAACGTATATTGCTTTCCTTTGGCTATTAGCATTGTTTTCTTATTTGCCCAGCATAAATTGGAAATGTTCAGTACTTCTCCGCATTGGCAACTTGCCTAAACGTTGAAACGAGTATATAGTGTCTTAGACTAAATAACATTTCGTCCTTTGTTGGTAACTGCTTCTGCCCTTTGCATCATATACTCCAACAAAACATATTTCATATCTTCAGACTGAAAAAGCAAACTTTTACCAATTTCATTTAAAAATATTATTTAAACAAGTAGAAATTGAGAATGATTTTTTCATCTATGTGGTGCGAAAGGAAACTAACCATACATGGTCAGATGTAATGAATATATCTCCTGTTATCTCTCTCTACGATTAATGGAGTAATTGCTTTGTCAGATAAGATTACATGAGTTTAACCCTTGATGAAATTACAAAACTCATCTAACCAACATCAGAATCGTGTACTAATGGTAAATTCAAGAAAGGGGAGCATTTCATGATTTCGGGGAGGGGACACAAATGTATGGGTTCTGCTGCCACCACAATCTCAAACTTCGTTTGCTATATATTCAACTGTTATTATTGATTTTCAGGATTGGTTTCCATTGATATATTTATTTGTATTAAGCTGTCTTTTCTACTTGTGGCATATTTATAGGAATTCTTTAGTCAATTTGGTTTTTCTACCGCCATCGTTTTATTCGCGATTATATCCTGCTCTCGCTGTTTGTGACTATTGTGTTTATATGAAGCCAGGTAAAGACTTTCTGCCACAAAGCAAAATTACAAATAAGTGGCTATAGCTTTAATTTTTGTGTTTTAAAATAATGAAATTCTTAGCTGGATACACTGGAACTATTTTTGTTTTAAGTCAGGCAGTTTGCTTAAAAGGAAAAGGGGAAGTGGGGTTAACTGGAAGGGTATTCCACATAGGACAACAATGTGAATTGGCGTGGGGGCAGGGGTTGAGGGTTGGTTTTTGGGGGGGGCTTTGGGTGGGTTGGATTGTTTGTGTGTCTTTGGTTCTATTATTGTGTCCGTTTTCACGTGTGTGCGCGTGTGGGTGTGGGCGCGTGTGGGGTGTGTGTTTTGTCTTCGCACGGTGTTCTCGGGGGGGGCAGTGTTTTTTTTGTGTGTGTTATCTCTCTCTTCTCGCGCCCCCTCCCCCCCCCCCCCCTCTCCTCTCACACCCCCACCCGCGTGTCTGTGGTATACGTTTTCCCTTTTGCTTTATCTCTGTGTGTGCCCGCTATTTTTTTTTTTTTATATATATGTGTGTTTTATTTTGTGTGGGTGGTTTTATTTTTTTTTTTCCCTTTTTTTATTCGGGGTTCTCTCTCCTTCTTTTCTGTTCTGTTCTCTACCCCCCCCCCTCCTCCCCATTGTTGCTCTTTTTGGAGGGGTATAACTTGTCTAATTCAATCCAACGTCTTTTCATTCTGCCTCACCCTGACACTATCTCTCAAAGGTTTCGATCATAAACAAAAAACTAGAAAGAATTAAGCGCTTCTTCACCACAAATTCTCATCCTTAACCTAATACTGTAACAGATCTTTTTTTCTCACAATTTATTTATATAAATACACGTGTATTAAGTTACGTAAGGATGGCAAAAACAACTATTGTTATGTTTTCTTTATTTGATCACATCCATAGATTGTAATAGGTCAACATTCTCCTTCAGTTTGTTGTTTGTCTGCTATTATTTCAAGCAACTAATTAGACCCATTCTCTTAATAAAGTAGATTGCATTTATTTGCTTCATCGTATCGTTGATTAAATTGCTGCATACGGAATAATGACCCCCAAAGTTGGGATTTTAAATAAACGATAAAGAATATTTGTCCAATTCTGTATATAGGTTATATATTTTGAGTTGGTTCAAAATAGTTTGACTTATAGTTGTTATAACTGAGCCAAGAACTGTTTAAGATAACGTTAAGAGTATAGGTTCTATAGAACAACTAGACCGACAGATGGCCCGAGTAGTCTAACCTGAGTTTGTTTTCAGCCGTAACAATTTTGTAATGCAGCTTTAAAGCCAAGTCGCTCCCTGTTGAAAAAAATAAATGAATAAAAATAGAACATTTTGCAGAGGAGAAAAACAGAAACCCGGTTGACCCATGATACATCCATTTGTATATTTCTATATATAATGACACTGTTTATTTGTTTGCATTGGTGTACAAGACGTCGAACTTCGCATAAAAAAAAACTGAGAATTACAGAAAGGTCACATGACCAAACGACTGAGCAATTTGTACGAATCATTAACTTTCCACTGAAGTGATTATAATTTGAACAACTGAGGTTTTTAAAAAAGTCGGTCATTTTATTTAAATTTGCTTAACGTCTTCCACAGACCAATTGTTATGACAACTGTGATTTTCAGTGGTTTGATATTATGGTGAAATATGCCAATTGTAAAGTTTAGAATTTGTAAAACATAATCTTGGACTGGCTGTTCTGCTGTTTATGCCACCCGCAGAAAACCTTTTTAGCATTCCTTTTGATTACATATGGGTGCAACATATTTTCGCCTATAGTAGCATGTCGCAAAATCGAACACTAATAACCACAGAAGACGGAAAATCGATTTATTCAATCTTAATAATAGACGATGCATTCCATACCAAGATAGGCAAAAATATGTTGAATAGTATTTCATTTGTATATTTACTGTAAAAATTCTAAACCACACTGTGGTCCTATACCATTGTTATGTTTCATTGATATATCTATATTTGGTAGACGATAGCAGATTGCCCAAAAATATTGACGAATTTGAATCATGGTTGTTCTAAAAAAAACTATAAAAATTGTTGGTCTATGTAAGCCATTATTATTTTTATTATTATTTTGTACCATTGTATTGACATTTTTAAAATTTCATTACTCAACCAATCATTGTCATAAAACACAATAAAACCACTTACGCTTCATTGTGATGCTCTAGTGAAATCAAATCCACATACAATGCACATACAAAATTACCCGTATTCATCCGAAAGATTTAACCGTTGGTCCCTTCAGCACGACAGTTCTTTAACCAGAAGGCAAATGTGCGAAGACCTAAATTCAATTCGAGTAATGGTGTCATTAAATCTCGTTTATATGACTTGCCCGTATAACTGTGGCGTGCATGCACAGGATTTCAGGAAACTAACATATCCACGACCAACGATTGTGGTTGTATTAGGGCAAGAACTTCCTTCGTCCAGGCATGGATCCGAGATTTTATATATAGGGGTTGTGGCCCTCGGGTCGTTGAAGCTGGCTTCCATGCATGTAGGGTTTCTGGGTCCCACATGCCGATAAAAAAGTAAG
>KN883591.1:86301-98799 GCA_000934455.1 Apostichopus parvimensis | reverse complement strand
CTAAAATCTTTGTTGTTGCGATTGGTGTAATTTAAATAGCACGACCTGCTAATTGATGTTTAATTCCGCTGTTAGGAGATAATGTTCATCATAATGGCAATGACACTGCAGAAGAAGGGCCTAAAGTTCGTTAAAATAAAAAATCAAATTGGCTGTTGAAAAGTTTCATGACAGCGAGACCAAGAACAATTTTTTTGTCACTCCTGAAATGGATATTTGTTAACATTTTCGAAACATTTCTCTCCAGGTTTGACACGACAATTAGAATAGTGCACGTCCGCCTGAGAGGTTACCCGTTGTCGAAAATAGCTCTAAAGTGACATACTGTATTGATTGATTTTTTGGGGGGGGGGGGGGGGGGAGCGGTGAGTGGGGCATATTCTGAGTCATCACCGTTCTTTTTTATGTTTTTTTAATGTTAACGAGGATGGAATAAACTACTGATGGTCTAAAATTCTAGAGGATTTAAGGTGATTTGAGGTATTTTAGATAATCTTGGGTGAAACAAGAAGATTCCGCAGCGACAGCTAGAACATGGGTTGGGGAGCACTATGATTAGCTTTGAGCTCTTCTAGCTCAAAATCTAAACAGTCATGGTGGCAAAAGTTGAATGTGCTGTTATAGCCCAAGCCATCAGCTATCATATGGTAGGTAGGACATGTCAGTAGAAACTTCTATCTATGCTCCAGCGGCCTTGGAATGGGAGCAATAAATTGTGGTGCGACACCTCCATTCAGAAAAGTTTCATTACAGTTCACTACAGCTAAAAAGGTTTCATTACAGATTATCTGCAGCTTACAGCAAGCCGAGTTTCGAAAATATTTAAAAATAATTTCAATCCATCATGGCCGACTATTGAAAACATCGGTAACTCAAATTATATTCACTTTCATGGAGCGTTAATGATTAGCGTTAATGATGTGTTGCAAATTTCTCCGTCCATTTTTGGTTTCCCCGAAAGGGAAGCTGTATGGAGTCACTCTTACCGACCTCGTAAAATTGTGAGGGGGACAGCGGATTGAAAAGTCGGCAATAACTATAACGCGGATCGAAAATTCGGTAATCTTACGGTTAGATTTGTCCAACACGGTAGCATATACAGAAACGTTGTACTCAAAGCCGAAGCGAGAGTGAATTGATCAGGTGGCACACATCCAGGGGTATATGCATGTTAAGTTCTTCAATACCGCCCTCATTTCTTCGGCAAACATTTCATAAACGTCGCTTTGATTATCGTTTCTGCATTCCTTGACCTTTGAAAGAAACCCGACACTTGTGATAAATATCACTTATGTGTTCTACAGGCCTATGTTCGGGATAAAAGTTCAGTATCCCACACGGCCGGTGTAGCTTTTTATCGAGCAGTATGAATATCATGTTTCTATCAGATCAAGGTTAGGAACTGTTTGTACTGTCAATACCAGTGCTTTGAGAGCATGATATTGGAGTACAGTTTAGAAGAGGTATTCGCATTGGGAAATTGTCCCAACTGGCTGTTTTATTTTGTATATTGACTTCTACTCATGTCAATGCAGATGGAATGGTTCTTATTTTGTGACCAAAACTAGTACATTAATTAGCTAGAAGTAGTTAATTTCTTAACCTCATGTTGAGAAGTTAAGATTTTCTCATCATTTTTCTCATCTTAAATGAATAGGGTATCGGTGCTTTTTAAATAATAAATTCATTGTTTTCACCGATTGTAATCAACCCACTGACCGAATAAACAAAACAAAACATCAATGTTTGGTTTTTGGAGTGATTCTTTCTCATGTATTTCGCTTCCTATTTGGTACGCTACAAGCCATCGAAGTTGCCTTAGAAGGGACTGACGCAACACATTTTATACAATGAGCTTTAATGGTACAAAAAGACCTTTCTGTAGGGGGGGGGGTTGGGGGTTGGGATTATCCAAATTCATTGATTTCAGAAGAGTATTCAAGTAGACAAAAACAGTTTAGTGACAAAAAGTGATTTAAATTCGTTGGCACAATACTTGTTGAGATCCAAGGGCACGAACAAATCTGGTGACCATTATTTAACTTCCTAGCATAACTGGAAGATAAACTGATGAGCTAAAGTAGACTACTATAGTACTATTATAATAGCCAAAAGCACTATTGCAACAGAGACATTGAGTGTTTGAAACGATCACTGTGTAACGTAATAGCTAGAAAAAAAAATATGAATACCATTATGAAAAACTTGTGAATCATGGAACTAATTTTGATTTATTACACATTCACTGGCACAGGACATGAGTAAGCGTCGTATCCAATTAAAACACCGAGTTCTTTGCTTCCATATTACAAACAGGACTATCCTTGAATTAATTTGTGTGTGGCCGAGTAGTCTAAACTAGGCAACTGTTGGTTACGTCAAACACTTGTTTTTTTTTTTTAGTATTTGAAACATCGAAAATGTGTGAAAAATTCAGCTCTCGATACTATCACCAAATATCATGGAGTAGAAATATTCATATTCCGTTTTTTAAAAACCTGCATGCACAAAAGTACTTGATTCTATCCTAATTCAAGCTGTTGCACATAATGAATGATGAAAATACTACTTACACTGCACCCTGCCTACCCATCTCCTCTCCCCCCTCCCCCCATCTGAAATGACTTTCTAAATTGAAAAGATTCCAAATTTGAATTAAAATGTTGAATTGGAAGCCATAAGCCCTTACAGGTTTCTCCCACATTTTGTGGTCGCTTAAGCGTCGTAAAAGTAACTGTTGTTTATAATTAGTATTATTGTTATTACTATAGTTATTAAATAAAGTTTTCACTACAATGTTTGACTTTGGTGAAACTATTTGATAAGAGTCGTCGCTAAGAATCCTGATGGTGAGTCAGCTGGTGTTTCTTACGATGGTGGTTCTGCGTAAAGGTCATGTGACAGATCTGACAGCGGTACGGACGGATCCCCGTATGGGTCCGTTCATGTCTCTTCCTGTTCTGGGACTGGGAGAATGACTTGCCACATATGGAACACCTGTGGGGTTTCTCCCCCGTATGGGAATACAGGTGGACTTTCAGGTTCCGGATCCCCTGCGATCTCCATCCGCAGTACTGGCAAGTCAGAGTTTGATTCTTGCCCAGCTTCCCGTGATCCAGCTCCTGATGGACCAGCTGGTCGGCTTGGGAATTGAAGATGAGTGAACAGTACGGGCATTGGCACGTTAGAGGCCGGCCCGGCCGGTCGACTGGTCGCAACTGCTTCCTCCTCTTCTTTAAGGGAGGTTTCATCCCAGGGTGGATATCAATTCCCGTGACGCCTGAAGGACAGAAAAGAGCCAAGAGTCAGCATTTTCCTTGTCGTGGTTACGACCAGAGTTTGTAATCTATCGTCACTTGATCCATATATTTTATCTTAACCAAAAACCAAAAACCAAAAGAAAAGTCTGAAATTCTTTCCATCTGAGAGACAATTCAGTCGGCCAATAAACTGTAGTGCTTCTTCTTCAACTCAATAGATATAACTGGTTGAAAATTGCTTTGGAAGCCTCTGTCAAAGTCAGTGATAGACTTTCCAATCATTTCTAGCTAAAGACCCAACCATCGACGCTACGTTTTAATAACGATTAAGTTTGCTAAGTCGCCGTTGCAAACGGATCAGTCACAAAAGTAGTCCATCATAATCCAATCACTTGGGTTACAAAAATCTACAAATTCTGTTGGTGCCATATGTGAAGAACTTTGGAAGAAGAGGGATTTCCAGCTCTTTGCGGAGTCAAAAAAGAAACTCTGCATGCTAGGTATTAATGTTCTCAGATCTTTGGGGCATTCGTTTTCCGTGACATAGGGTCTGATGGCGAAACAGGTTCCAACGCCTGGAGAAACTTTTTGAGCAAATTTCGCAAGGGTATAGACGGTCTCTTTTGGGTATAGACGGTCTCTTTTGGCTATGCTGGTGGCTTCTCAAATTCGACTGAGACTTCAAGCGGACACAACAATGTTTACAAAAGCAGCCGTGCATGTACTTATTGGCGTGGTCTGTGTGCTGAAGCCAATCTCGTTGGCTGTTAAAGTAACTCTCGCGTAGATTGCATTTGGACAACTCTTTTGGTCTTGGTTCAATGCCAGGGGTTCCCTGGTGGACCATGGACTGGCTTGTCCCGACATTCATTCCTAACTGTCTCTCATGGCCTTCCAAAGCAGGCATGATCGGGGAATCCAGACTAGTTGGGTGCGGAGGGCCAACTGTAGAATGGGACAAGAAATGTAAACAATCTGGAACCAAATTAACCTGACACTCTGCTTAATCCCCTGTTAATCCTTGTGTTTCAATATCCCCCACCACCCACCCACCTTCTCCTCTCTCCCTATACAGTAAAAGATCATGGCTTCCTGGGAATTAACTGCTCAACTTTAACCACCCTCCTCCATCCCCCCCCCCCGCCCACACACCCATGCCTTAAGCTGAAAATAATGATGGCTTCCATGGACTTGAATTTCCAAACATCGTTCTATTGACCTCAAATGCTTTCTCATCGCTGCTTCATCATTTTGGACGTTGATAGCCGAATAATTCTCAGATAAACTCAAGGAAAGGGTTTGATAAATAGTATCTCCTACTTTGATCTACAATTCTAAAAGATCGGTGATTTATATCTTAATAATATGTTATCTAATGCAGAAAGGATCCAGAAGTGGTCACAGAGGCGCAAAACATTTGATTGATAAATTTTCTGTTACAAACAAGGCTGTTTTCTGGAAGGTCACAAACCACAATGAGCAGTCTGAAGGTTAATGTGTTCAAATTTTCAAAATAATTGGGAAAATATTTGTCCTTCTCATAACTTCTGACAATTTGATCAGTTTTTGTTTTTGCAGTGACACTGTTGTGCCACAGACAATTCTCTTTTCAAGTAGATGACAGTTCATGGCATGACAAAGTCAATTTTTGCTCTGACCATAAATCGAATCTTTCAAACAAAATTATCCATGGTTTTAAGAACACATCCTATACATACCTGGCTGACGGCTCATGGTGGGCATGCTGTTAGGTTGTAAGAACCTTTGATTACCACGACGACCGGAGGTGCCAACAGGCCACACGATTTGCATTTCAGACTCTTGAGAAGGATAATCTCCTGTTAATCCAACTGGGATAATCCCCAGAGGTTCATCACCAGTGCTACCCTCATACTCCTGGGTAATGCTGTCTGGAGGGGTAACCTGGTGCCGCTGTGTGTCGTCTTCTTGAATTTTACCCCGATACTTGTGAGTAACATTTGCTTGAACATTTGCTTGATAATCTTGAATAAGCATCCCTTCAGTGTCAGCCTGGCAACCGTGGGGAACATCGTCTTGGCTGTTGCCCTGGTAACGGTGGGCATTGTTATCTGGAATGTCCCCTCGGTAACTATGAGAGACAACCCTTTCTTGAACAGTACCATGATAACCCTGAGTTAAGTTGTCTCTATCATTACCCTCATACACTTGGCTATTGCTGCCTGCATCGTTATCGGGACGCGACCGTGGATTATCGTCTTGATTTATCCCACCACTCCGTTGAGGTATGGCATAGGGAAACTCTACCGTGTGACTGTGGGTTGTACGAGGTTCTACTCGAGGTACTGGTAGACGTCTCTGAGGTATCTCATGATCATCTGGTGGCATCTGGACTATACTGTTGCCATGGCAACTCGTCTGTGGGCTGTCGACCGCTTCTTCCTTTACAGGGACTGACTCAATATGGAGATACTCTACGATGGATGAGAAAGTTCAGAGGTCAAAAAACTGGGACGGTTGGAGAACGGGATCTCGTGAATGCGTATTGAAGGAATGGTGCTGTAGTAAATATCTAATGTATATTTCACACTGTGATAATCTTATCAATTGTATGTGCTGTTTGTCACACATTCAGATAGGAATATTACACAACAAGATAGGAAGAAAATTTGAGAAAATTACAACACGATGATTATAATTTTGCCAATTCAAAGCCTTTAAATTTGCCATATTTGACAATTATCATACTTATTTGACCCCGAATTTCACTTCGGGGTCGGGAATACAAATGCTTTAATTTAAAGTGAAACTGACCTTCTCTTTGCTCTTCGGGTAGGTCTGCCTCTTCCTCCTCTTGCTTCGTTGGAAGAGGAAGAACATCGCCTCTTCCTTCCATTTCATCTCTCCTCGGCCCTCTGGATATGACAGGCGCTGCCTCTGACACATCACACATGCTGTCATCGGGGAGGGTTGAAGGATGTGCTGGCAGAATGGTTGGGGAACAAGCTGACAAAAAATGAATTATAAGAGAATAATCACAAACAGGAAACCACACTGGGAAAATATAAACAAATTAGAAGTGAGAAAGATTTAGTTGTTGGGGGTCAGATCAGTGACCACAAATCCTACCTTCTACCAACTGAGCTATCTTGATCAGCTATCTTTTTTTCTGTTTGGAGTTTAATACAGTTTCTTGTTTGTTGAGCCTATTCAATATTTTATTTTGATGTTTGTATATTATTTGTATTCAAGTCTCTTTCACTTCTTCAGAGGATAATGCAGAGAATAAATCAACTGGAAACTCAAGCTCACAGTTGGTGGCAATCCTAAACCATTTACTTGCTAGGGTATGGGTGTGGTATGGGTATGGGTGTTAGTGGGGTGAGGGGTGGTGACCATCAGATGGCACCACACCTTGCATGTCACATAATCAGGAATCACACCGAAGTGTCATCTGAGATAACTCAGAAAGCATCAATAAAAGGGCTTCAGAAGATATTTTAGCTGTTTATGTGTTATTAACATATACACGAAAATGAACAGAAACCAGAAAATGAATAAGAAAATTGAAACCCAAAGTAAATCTCGACACTTCGGAGTGATATTATGCTTTTATTGGTTTGGACAACTTCAGTTTAATGAAACCAAAGGGAAATAACAAAGCCGGTACCCAGCCTCAAACTGTCTGGCTGAATGCACCTTGACTCGACCTAGTTCTCCATGGTTGCTGAGACCTTAATGTCATTTATACCGATGAATGCACACTGAAGGAAATGATGAACGAACGACTCTCTTACTGTTAAGAATGGTGCTTGTTTAGGTCACATGCAAATTTATTGGCCCATGATGGATGAAGTCTGTTGGAAAAGTGGTAACTGTGAACCGCTGCACGACAGTAGCCGACTCTCAGTCGAGAAAATGCTACATGTTGGGGTTCCATGACTGAAGGGTAAGACAATTTTCCATGTTAGGAAGGCTGAGTTGAGTCAGGTAAGGGTCAGTAAGGCAGTATGTCCCTCGTAGTTCATTTGACACCTTACTTGTTTGCTGATCATGGACGAGCAACAGTTCATATATCTAGCCTTCATTTTATGAGATTTAGAATGATTTAAGGTTTACTAGAGATTGACTTGAGACAATTTGGTCATCATCAATCCTGAAAATTGTTTGATTTCGTACTGCTGGTATCTATTCACATCGGCTTTAAACGTATACGTGAAATTTACAATCGGAGATAATGGGAGAGGTAATTTGCTCTACTGGTTGGAATTCCACGGTTTGCCGCCATGCAGCTCGAGTATTTCATCGACTTTTAATTTACCTGGTTCGGAGTCGGCAAACTCACTGATCACATCTTCTCCATCGTCGACTTCAAAGTTGACTTCGATGCTATCAGAAATCTCTGAGTCCGAAGATGAATACCCCATCAGATACACCAAACCTGATCAAATGGAGGAAAGAGAGGATTTGAAAACTTATCTAGGGCAGATGCAAGACAACAGAGGGTTAACAGTCACAGGATTCAGGATTTCTCTCCTCTGAGGGGGAAGGGGGGGGGGATTTGGAGAAAGTATTTTTATTTTACTAGGGACGGCTGATTCCATATCGTTGACACAAAACTGTGTAAGTTCCTAACACCTGGCGTTGGTTTCATGGCTTCCATCTCAATTTAGCATTCACTTTGTTAAATATCACTCACTTTTTCCTTGCACGCTGAAGGTGACTGTCTCTGATGGTCTTAGTCTCAGGTCTAAGTTTTGTTGAAACGCTGTTCCGTGGGCTAGAGTACAGAGCAAATACTCACTCCTCTTGGTGGTCAGAATTACTTGGGTGTAATTGGGATGAGGATCAGAGCCTGTGACAGAACAAAAGCTAGAAATTTAAAAACTGCTGCAAAAATTTTTTTCAGTCTCAAAGGAGCATCTAAGATGAAGTTTTAATAGACGGAAATGTAGGCAAACACTTCATTTTGATAGGTACAGATTGTTAAAACCAATTGTCTTGATTCCAGATTGAATGTTTATACCACTTTTACTTTGTTGAGAAATATGACCCTTTAAACATACAAAGCTCCTGAAAAGTGGCTGGCATACTCACACTTTCACTCTAAGGACAAAAACAAATAGTTCAGAGCAGGGCAGCAGAAGACAACCCTTCAAAGTATATAATAAATATATACTGTTACTTTATACTTTTGGGCTGTCTGTCATTATTGATTAGTTACTCATTAATAAAACTCACCAAATTCATCCCGAGTCTCCAAAGAAGCCATGGATAGCTGAATCTCATCGCCCATGATTCTAGTGTAATTCTTTCCGGGTTCTAAAGTCAAACCTGCGGGGGAAAAAAAAAGTTTTCAATAATCATGTGTGTGCTCACCACATTTGATTATTTTATAATATTTGACTAGCATCACATCAAATTCCCTACATAAGCAACAACAAAATATTTTGTACCTGTACAGAATTTAAAAAAGTTGTTCTACTGAAAATATTTTATTTAAACTTCCCAAAAAAGTATCGGTCATAATACTGTTGTGACTTAAGAGTTAAAAATTAGAGTAATTATTCTGTCTCATATTATATATGAATAATCGGGATAAATCAAACTCGTAAAGGCATTTATCAAAACAGTAACTTCTGCAGTTGCAGTACTTTATTAAGTCATACACTTGGTATATATATACATATATATATATATATATATATATATATATACAGTGTTGTAGCCAGGAGAAAGTGAGTGCTGGCTAATTTGAAGAGAGTGGCGGCTAATTTGTCTGACGATGGCGAGCGAAGCCAGCCCGCGATCATAGCAAGCCCTCCTCTGCGTGAGGCCCAGGGGCCCTTGTGGGGTTCGAGGGGCGAAGCCCCCGAAGCTACAGTTTTTTAGTTGATTTCAATGGTTTTAGGTGGTTCTATTCTACCCCTATTTTTTCACCTGAAAGTCTTGTGAATAGCTAAAATTAGGCAGGCGCGTAGCCAGGAATTTGCCAAGGGAGGTGCAAAAATGTAGGCAAACTATCAGAGCCGTAATTCGGCATTGCAAACTATCTAAGCGTAGCGCCACCATGGTTGGCGCGAAGCGTACAAGAAAATTTTGGCTGAAATCGCTCCCAGATCGCTGGAAATGGCACTTCCCAGGCCTAGTAAGTTGCATCTTAGCATTTTCTCCTTTGAAATTACTAGCGATATCATGAAAACATTAAAAAAAAAATATGCCCAAGGGGGGGGCTGCTGCCCCCTTCGCCCCCCCCTTGGCTACGCGCCTGAAATTAGGTATGTTATTCAATACACCCTACGCCCCACCGACATCACTGAAAGAAAAAACCCACGCCTAGTAAAGCCCTCACAAGTCACAATAACATATTAATTATCATTGTAATTTGTATTGTACGAGGAAAGGCTTAATAAATATGATTTTGCATTTCACAAATTCTGAATGTTTGTATACCGTTTTGTACGATTCAGTGCTGGATTGTATCGCTTGATCCACAACACCTGTGCAGGTGTTTGCAATAAGAAAAAATCTTGTTCTTGGCAACTTACTTTTTGAGTAATTTTCAGTGTATTTTGATTTCACTGATTTTTATGACGATCAGTAGGAAGCTTGAGTGGCGGTCGGTAGGATGCTGATTTACTCTGAGTGCCGGTCGGCAAGCACTAGTGGCGGTTACGCCCGACCGGCGCCGACCGGCGTGGCTACAACACTGTATATATATATATGCATACATACATATTCTTAATAAACAATACAATGTGCATATAAAAATACAATATAAATACACTTGAACACAATTCGATATTGCTAGTCTGTTGCACTAATGCCAAAAGAGAAAGCTCAAAAACCCTGAAAGTGTTTACTTTTCAACCAAACATCGACACTTTGTCCTGATCCAAGACAATTTCAGAGCCGACATAACTCGGCTGACACCTGCCATGCATGAGAATTAATGCTGCAGTTAACATCGTCAATTGATTAGGTAAATTACCATCTGGTTAAGGAGAGTCAAACCTACCCCAAATCATGGCTGCATCAGACACTTTTCCTCGCGTAACTCTGTTTTTGACACAACGATATATGTCGATGGAAACCTTTGATTTGGATCAAGACGGCAACTGTTGATAAGGTGAAAGAAAGAAGGAAGAAGTTAATTTTAAGTTAAAATTGACTGAAGTCTAACTAGGGAAAGTTTAAAAGGACTTCTTTGCTCTACTTTACATACCATCATTCAAATATCTTGGCCAGAGCTATATTAAACTAACCAATCTTTTGTCTACTTTTATCCAAATTTCTGAGATAACATCCAGTTTGATGATTCAGGTTTCAAAAACCTTTCAAGTTTTAATTTAAATCCCAGCTCCAAAACACTCATTCAATAGCTATAGACAAATTGTTAAGAACATGGCTTTTATCATGCGTGTACTAGGCTGATGAAAGTACTGTATGTAGCAGTTTTTCATCTAAGCAAAAGCTTGAAGGTCATCAATATGGATCCCAGATATGCTAGAAAACAAATAATGGTCACTCCTGTCAAACTGCAAGCATTTACTGCTACGTACCACTAGATCATATGGTTCTTCTCTTATACATTTAATTGTCCAATTGAACCCCCCTCTCTGACTGGGAATAATCTGGCGAGTCGGAATGCTGCAGGAGCGTACTCCTTGTGAAAATTTTTTTGCTATTATGCGGGATAAATATGGTCGCAATGCCCCTGAACTATACGAGTAGTAGGCTACATGTGACACCTAACATATACAGGCAGGACTGTTAGATGCCCCAGGAGGCCTGTTACTTAGTCTTCACAGGACATGGATGAGTCTCACATGCACTCAAATAGCTATAGTCAAAATTCTACTGTGCAATCAAAAGAACCCCTGTTCTTTTATACAAGGAGTACACAGAATGATGTGCTTACAAATCTCAGAACCCCAAAATCAATAAAGTTCATTTCAAGAAATATTTTGTTTTTTTTCTTCTTTTCCTTTCAATTAACTTAAAACCACATTGAAGGAATTTTGGAAACCATTAACAAGTCATAAAACTAGTTCATCTTCTTGTTGCAACCAGGGTTAGCTATGATATTTTCATGATATTCTGATAATCAAATTTATACACATCATTGAATGTCCTTTTAGAACTTGTGTGTTTTATATCTTGGACAAAATAATTGCTGTAGATGAGGTGTTCTAAATTTGTTCATCATCCTTGCAACATATAGTGGCCCTTTAAATTCCACCCTCACTATTCACCATCATTGTACAAACTTCAAGTTGAGGCCCTCAACAGAGGATATTCCATGAAGGCTGAACCACAACCCACCAGACCCTGTCCCTCAAAATCAAAGCTTAAAAGGCATGAGTGGGTAGCTGTTTACTGAATATCAATATGATACCTCAGTATTTCCTGAAAAAAATGTATGGTTAACTCTTGGTTAGGCATGCTATTACTACTGTACCGGTATTATTGTGTATTTCACTGTTGTGGATACTTTAACAGCTAACACATGCGGACCGTATGGCCTAACTTTTAGGCCTTGGTTAGCAAGTACAAGAGGTATACTTTTAGCACTGTTGCTATTGTAATAACGTAGCTAAGGCCTATCAAAGTACAAAGTAACAGTCTGCGAATACTAACATTGGCCACTACCAGCTCTTTACTCTTATAAATACCATGGATTAACTGCGACCTATTTTGGGCAGACAATATTTGTAGGTCAAATCGCACACCTACATCAAAACCAAAGATTCCCAGCGTGGTCTATGGCATTGGTTTAGCGAAAATTCATTGTCCGTCGAATGTTTTCAATAACATTGACAGGGTGACCGTAACTGAACGTTTGCAGTAAGCTAGGTATGTAAAGCTATAAAGTATGTATTCATCAGAGAAATTAATTTCTTTGGTATTCATTCCATAAAAATTGAATGATTCATTCATATATCAGTGCATTCTAGCACCCACTTGCGTCACTTTTTTATGTGTTCCTTGATTTCATGCTTCACAGCAGTCGTACCGACAGTATGAGCATTATAACCTGTTTCTTTCAGATAAAAGGCTGGGAATTCATCCATTCTGTCAATACCAGTGTTTTTTTTAAGCATCCATTGTGAGGATAATAGAGAAGAAGTATTATAGCATTAGAAAAGTATCCCGACTGGCGGTCTAAAAAGGCGGCGGGTTTTCATGGAATTAAGCCTGGTATTACTTAAAAAAGCTCTACCTGTTATATCTAAACCACTTACTTAATCGCTTGCGT
>KN883591.1:0-26763 GCA_000934455.1 Apostichopus parvimensis | reverse complement strand
GTTGACTGAAATTTTGGTATGTCCAAAGGACGCAGAAGAAGACGACATCTCTTCATTTGTGTACAGTTTTCTTGATCAAAGGCTTTGAAAGAAAAATGTCATAGTTTTTTACCGCATTACAGTAGATAGTCCTTTTAAACCAAGTCATCTAAAATTGTGTTGTTTACTGTAGCCAATCATTGCTAAAGCACCAGTTAGACCATATGGCAGATTCTGTTTAAATATCTTTCTTTGTTTCGTTAGTTTTTCACAGTTGGGTGAGAAAAGTACACCTTCTCATCAGTAACCGTTTATTGCAAAGGTTAATCGTAACAAATTGACGAGTATTGTTCAGAAGGCTACCAGTTGGACGAAATGTGACAATAGCGTGTATTGAAATGGATAATGGCCTTTAAAGGTGTGAGGAACCGACAAGCAGGCCGGCAGGCACGAACTCGTTTTCTTTAAAATATTGACAGATTATATTGTGGAAATGGTACTGTGTGCAAATTTATAAACACCGTATTAGCCATGGAGATTGAAAAGAACACAAGTTTAATTGTGTATTGTATATCCGTCCATTAATTTAAAGTCTGGGGTCATTGCCAGGGTGCTATTGAGGTAGTATTTTTAAGCCGTTTTTACTTGGAGTAAGAAAAGGAAACACAAGAGGAGAAAGAAGCAGAGAATGTGTGATTTAGCTCTTATATTATCTTTTGAGCCAAGGTCTCAATTAACGGGGGGGGCGTGGTGGGGGGGGATTTTTTTATCCATACTCTAAAATTTAGATTTGTGACTCAGAAAGAAGGGTTAAACAGATGTTAAAAGATGGACAACTTACTGTTGATACAGTGGTGTAGCTACCACCAAACAACAAGGTATAATAAAGGTATGGGAATGGGGTAATGGTGGAGTGGGCATGAGGGCAGCAGAGAGGGTGAGGCAACACATACCAAACTTTTCTGATTGAGCCAAGGCCCAATATTGTGACATATGGACGAATGTACCTGTATGCCTGATATGAATTTCGTGATAGGTAAATGAGTGGGGATGAGGAGGGGTATTTTTTTTGGGGGGGGGGTTCAGAGTATAATTTATCCTGTATTATATCACAAAATGCTTTGCAAAGTGTGCAAGTTGCTATACAAACTTGCAAGGATGCATAGTGGTTTAACCATAGTATTTGTTAAGAAAATAAAGTCCAAAGTCTTCAAAACTGCTACATAAAGTTTGAATGCTAAATTATTCCCTGGGTGTAAGAAAATTTTCTTCAATTTTAGAAGCTTTGCTTCACAAGCCTTCATTCATATAGATCTAGACAGAAGTTGTTTATATCTAGAAATAGAATTCTTATAGCTGGAAAAGTCTGTATTTTGCACGGCTCTCTAACTGTGCCTTTATAAATTAGCACTGACCATCCCAGTCCTGCATGTACCCCTGTAGAAGGTTTTTTAAACTTACACAGTTTGGAAGTAAAAAAGCATCTCCATTCTACAATCTGTTATAGAGTCTAGATTTTTATTTGGGCCTCTAAGCTATTTATTTATTTGAGTGACAGCTTGCTAATATGGGGAGGTGTTCATCTACTCTAGATGCTGTTACTGTGAATTGGTTCGAACTGCCTTACGACCAATTTACCCCTCAGAGAATCAATTGCGAGCAGTGTAGTACCATGATTGATCAATAGTTTTGTTTAACCATGTGCCTCAAGATCTGTTTTGCTTACAATTTATTGGATAAATTGCACTGGTAATGTTCATGAGTAGGGGCATACTGGATACTGTTTGATTCCCAAGAGCTATTCCTAAGATGAGAGTGAGTGAGTGTTATTCCCTAGTTGGAGCTATTCGTGGGTTGCCTGTTGTTTGTTCATCCAGTGTCTGTGAACTTCAAGATACAGCACCACTACACTGAAAAACACACCTAAGCCGAAGGAAGAGAGTGGGCCCAGGGATGTGGATGAGTGGGGATTGGGGACAGTTTGGGGTTAGGAGGAGGGAGGGGGATGGGAGAGGGTGCAATGCTGAAATGTAACCAAGTTAGTAGGTTACTGTAGGTACAGTAGACGAGGAAAGTGCATAAGAAGGCTGGAGACAGGTAAGAGAGGAGTGAAGTAATTTCCCAAACCAGAACAATTTCTAATTGAAATGTTATGGGTGCAATTTTAATTGCAATGTTACGGACCGGTGCAATTTAAGTTGCAATGTAACTGGTGCAACTTAAGTTGCAATGTTACTGGTGCAATTTAAGTTGCAATGTTACTGGTGCAATTTAAGTTGCAATGTTATTGCATGGTGCAATTTTAGTTGCAATGATACTGGTGCAGTTTTAATTGAAATGGTATGGACATTCTTGTAAAAGAAGCAGACATGGATGATTCATTTCACTTCCTTACTTACCTGTCTCCTTACAACTGCAGTACTCTTTTCTGCCATGTCTAGATCAAACCTTTCTATCAACTTTTTAGCAGTCAACATTTTTGCATTGAATGTGAACATTGTCATAATCCCTTTTACAATTCAGCTGATTATCTTAAATGTTCACCCTTTCATTTGAGGAAAAAAAAAATGGGCTTGCATACGGTTAACAAACTTGGCATAATCAATGTCACAAAGTATAAGATCACAGCTCCGTTACTGTGGAATCAAATGCGAGTCATAAATTGCACACAGTAGCCATCTTTGCTTGAGAAAACTTGGGATGTATGGTGTCTTTACTTGATCAATTCTAATCAATATTTAATCAATATTTAATCAATACCTAGATCTAGTGTTGCATCTGTCATGCTGACTATAAAAAAAAACTCAATGGTCCAACCTCAAGCTAATAAAGGGGCTTAATTTTTCATAGCCAACAACTAGATCTACTGTATACATACATTACTATCATCACTCAGGCCCAGGTTTTGATCTCTATGGTTATCCCTTAAACCAATGAGAAGGTTTCTTTGAAGTATCCATAGATCTAGATAAAATATCCCCAAGACTTCTTGCGATTCCTAACAACCATCTGTTATGTTTAGGTGTGACACTTGCCTATCAATTTTAATCAGTGTTATTACTTATAAAGTCAAGAGGTGAATTTGTTTTTTGAATCGCCCAGCTTTCTCAATTTTCAGCTATTACACTCTTGCTCTCTCTCACTGGGAGTCCACTGAGGTTTGACTTTAGATTTCTAATCAGTGGCGCAGTGGGTAGCTCAGTGGGATGGGTTGGAGCGGTTCGTCAGGGACAGTCATTATAGTGTTGAACCACCTGCCGGTGGTAGTTGATGACATGGTGTGTTTACTCACCTAGTCGTAATGTCAGACGGAGGAGGCCGCTGGTTGTGTCAATTTGCAATACAATGAATTCTCTGTTTGTACTTATATATATAATATATGTCACTTATATCCTTCCTCTCTTTTCTTGTAGCCGTCTTTTAATTTTGCAAAAATAATTTCCAAAATTTTTGGTTTAGTATATACTGTATACATAAATAGATATTAAAGGCTGCAAGTTTCTTTTGCACGGTAGTGCGATGGTGCTTAGGTTGTCAGGTGACAGGTCAAGCTTGTCACTCATTCAAGGATCCAAACCCCAGAAGTTTCTGGATATCTGTCTGACATCAAGAAAAGTAAAATCACGATTTAAGCTGGTTGATAATTTTTACCGAAACAGCACGGTTATATTGAACTTTCAGTCGTAATTATGCGGTAGTTGATAATGATTTATGTAATATATAATTTTTATGACATTTTGGTCATTTCAAGATTCTGTTCATGAGTTTTGACTTCTGAAACTTTCTAACATTGCAATTGTTAATTAGTCATGTTTTAAGACTTTACTGGCCCCCTGTCCAAACAGATTATCTTAACGAAACGCATTCGTTTGAATGCAGACGACACTTGAGAGCTGCGGATCGGGGAAAAAAAGTGAAGGCAAAAAAACCCATTCATCATTTCATTAATTTAAGATTCGGTTTCATTGGATTAATTTCCACCGTAATTCAGCCACTATTACTGTCCAGCTGGATCCAAATTACCTTTACCCTTCTCGCAGACCTAGAAACGCATCAGTGTTCAATTTCCGCCCGCCGTCAGTGTTTCCACGGAGGCCTAAATTGCCCCGTTTCTATAAATCAGGTCGTTATCTTCACTTTTCATTACTCTAAGCACGTCAGGTGTGTTTACACAGATCGTTATCTGAAAGGACTCGTCTGTACGTTACAAAATGAGGGAGTATTAACTTTGAGTGACTTTACGACACTCCGGGTTGCAACAAAACGAAGATTACTGCAAAAACAGAGATGTTTATGGAGGCAGAGAGCAGGGACAAGAGGCATATTGTATATGTTAAGTAAAACAAGAGGTAATATAAATGGACTCTCTCGTTTATAAAAGATGTTTTCTCATTTTATGTCGCCTCTATGAGGTTCTACATCTCCTTACTGTACGTTTTCTATCATTTCGAGTTAAAATAGCGCGAAACTATAAACAGTTGACTGCATACCTCTGTGCCTTGGCATCCTAAAATTGGACTATTTTTTTTTGTATCAAATATTGCTTTAGTGGTAGCCCCATTATACTTGGTTTACAGTGGGGATTGGTATTAGGGGCCAGGGGAGGGGGGGGGAATAATGTTTTTATTAGTCCTTTGTTTTGAACTACATGTTGGTACGTTTGTCACAGGTACATTTAGTGTACTGTCGGCCAGAGTATACTGTAGGACATAGAGTCCTGTTCTTCTTACAAAGTTCTGTATGTGTGTCCCTTGTGAACCTTTTTGAAATTATTGGGAGCTATATCCTACTGGTATTTTGCTAAATAGTGTTTGCTCTCCCCAGTCCAGTCCAACCCTGCCACACCTTGACCCCACCAACCAACCACAATACTGAAAAAGTTTCATTTATACCTCAACAAATTTATTCTGCCTTTAATGTGCCTACCGATAAATTAATATCTTTATACTCTGTGTTAGATCTCTCTATCTCTCTCTTGGAAACAGCCCGTTTTTAAAGTTCCTATATTTTCTTGCAAATAAACTACATTTTTTACTCACCAGTACCTGCATATGTATGTACTCCAGTTCGTTCCTCGCTTACCTGTCTGCCCACAACCTTAGCACTCATGTTCTACCATGCTTAGAATGAACTGGTAACCTGTTAACTCTGTACATGGAGTACTGATAGGGTTCCACTTGTACCTCACAGATACCTGTACAGCAGTAAACAATAATCATATCATTATTTAGTAACCATATTGACTAGAGAAAATATTGCTTCTTCATACCCATGTGTAATTAAGTTCCAAAACTTATTTTTGCAGATATTTTAGTGGCATTTTTACAATATTAATGGCAAAATTGAATAGAAAATTCTCAACATATAGGTAAAGGGTCATGATAAAATTCCAAACATATCAAGAATTTTAGAACCCATACAAGTGTCCTCTATTTTTTCTTGTTTTGCTTTACATGTTAAAAATTCTATCAATACATTTAGCAGGCCTGCTATAACCAGCAGCATTTTATTTATTACACTTACTGCAATATTAAAAGCTGGCAAAGAAAGCCTTTCATAATATAAAATGTTTGAAGCCTGTGGGCTATTTTTTGGAAAGACTTTAGCAAAACATGGAATTTTATTATTCCAACAGAGAAACATGGTTAAAAGTGTAACAAAACATCCCTCCAAACAGACTTACACAAAAGTAAGGACCATTTCACATGATTTAATACCTTTCAGACTGCGTCACCCTCCCGCGAGCTATTGCCGAGCAGCAATCCTTGCCAACTAATACCGACCTTTTATTTGATTTTCGTACTTTATGCATCCCTTGTTTTTTTCCTTTTCTCTCTCATTTTTTCCTCCATTCTGAGTCACTGTACTCTCTTCCTCCTCCTCCATTGATCTAGCTAATTTGATTTCTATCCGAGTTGGCAAGCGACCGACTCCGAGGGCTGTTCAGAGCCTATATAGGTCCAAATACTGCCAATCATGAACACATGAAGATATATTCTATATGCAGATGCCAGCATAGCTCACTGGTGCTCATTCATCTGTGGTTAAAGTTAACGCTCAGTGCTCACCAGATCGGTAAAAAATCAAAATGGATTTTCCGAGCAGTCTTCTTTTTTTTTTTCCCTTTTCGTACGGTAATATTAAGAGAGTTGCTTTATATATTATTATTATCCCTAGTCTTTTGGCCACGGGAGATTTCGGTGGTGTCTTTAAACCGTTTGTTTTGGAAGTAGAATGTTGTCCATGTTTTATTCAAGACTCTTTATACAGTAGCTGTCGAAAAATATTAGGGCTGTGTTTTTTAGTGAAGTGGATGTAATATAAATATTGAAAAATGGGACAGAGAGAGAGAGAGAGAGAGAATGAGAAAAAATATAGGAAAATGTCTTTTACAACAAAACTATGTACATTATTATTGTATGCTTTAAATCCTTCAGTGTACAATAGTGTATGTTGATTAAATTTCAGATGTATGTACACATCCATTCATTTTATATTTCAAATGAACCCCAATCCTAAGTTCAAATTCTGTGTACAGTGAGTAGTTCGTCAAGGTCCAAAACGCCCAATGGACGCAACGTTTCTTCGTCCAAGCCTGACCGTTTCCGATGGCTTCACAGTTTGACCTCTGAAAATGCATCTAGTAATTATCCTCCTTCTCAGCAAAGATCTCTGTCGTAGGTATAAGATAAAATCTATGATGGTTTGTGTCTCCAGTGCGGGTGCACTTTAAATTATTTTACGTAAAATTTATCCTGAAAGAGTAGGCTCGATCTTTGATCTGCCTCTCATCCAGTCATCATGATCATCATCGTTATCTACTCATTACGAAATATCTTCATCTTTGATGAAAGAAAGAAATTTGCCACAAAAGTGAACAGCTCTGCTTAAAAGATGCAGCCTTGAAAATAACAAACCAACTGGGTTAATTATTCAAGAGGTTGTGGCATTTTTCTCAAAACATCAGGTGATGTTGGCAAAATATGAATGAAATGCATTCCCATCTCAGTTATCATATTTCAAGAATAAAAAAAAAAGAAGGAAAAAGCTGATAATATCAGCCAGGAAGGAGACCTGATATGAAAAAGCTGAGGCTATGATGAAGCTAGCTTCAGTCTACGTCCACATATAGATGTAGATTGTCAATTGATCTTTACCAACACAATTAGTTTGATAAATGACATTTTGGTGTAGTGGGTTGCATTTCATTTGTTGCATATATACAGAAATAAATTTTTTGGTTTAGAAAACGAAAAAAAAAAAAATTGGATTTTAAGGAAAGGAATATAAAATTATAGATTCCCCTAAGGCATGTAGGAGGTGTGTTTGCAATAAAATGTGTCCTGCCTTCCATTTTGTTTTGGGTTGTTACTGTACATCAGGTATACGAAGCCTTGTAATATTGACAGATAATTATTTTAATACCACTCAACCTAACGAAAGATCTATCTTTAAACAATATTTAATTTGACTGTTCCCAAATTTATCAAGTGCAGGAAATTATTCTTAAGTGCCGCAAAAACTTCATGTACAATGTTTGGTTAATGAGTAAAGTTATTTAACTGACTGGGAAATTATAAAACAATGGGAGAGAATTTTATGAAGTGAATTTAGTATTATATTCTTGCTATTTTCTTATTAAATAATGGTCACTCAACCTAACTAAAAATCTATCTGGAAAGTGGACACTGCAATGTTGGACTGGTTGCACCAAATTATCAAGTGCTGGAAATACAGAATATAGTATACCACTGTACAGTAGTGCCACACTAATTTTTATATAGGTAAATTAACAACAGAAAACTGACTTAGAAATTATAAAAAAAAGTGCAAAAGAATTTTATGAAGTGTGTTATTTTCTTGTTTGCAAACTGGTTAAGAAATGCCAAAGTAAATGGTTTTGGTTTGTTGGTGATATTGGTTTAGAGTAGACTTCAGATTAATATATTTCACTCTCCTGTTTATGTTCAGGATTGTTATCACCAGATTGTGACAAATGTAGCTTTCAGAGTACACTGATAAACTGGATGGTTGCCTAGCAATAAGTTTGGGAACTGTTGTTCATGCCCCAGTTCCCAAACAATGTGTCCTATGTGTCCATATAAAGTCATAGTACTAACTAAGGAATAGGGAGATTAGATGTTTATGTACAAAAACACTTTTGTCCCTATATGGCTATGTCCCTTGCCCAGGACTCCTCCCGAAAATACAAACTGAATTCAATTCTCCCTTACCTGTCTCCTGTACTTATGCACTCTCATCTACCATAGTATATAACAATTGGTAATTGTTCTGCACTATACTGTACGTCTGCTTGAAGCTTACATTGTATGGGTTGGCTCTGCTATGGCATGGAAGTACTCCCAATGGTTTTAAGCATCGAAGGATTGGAAAACACAACCGAGTCATTAAAACTGGCCATGTGGCTTAAAAGAAGAGGTATCTTCTCATCTTTCAAATCATTCCATGTTCTTTTAAGACGGAATGGCTTGTCACACTTAGAAGTACTAACTACTCTCTGAATATAACTCAGATAGCTAGCTGATTAATGTTTCCTAATATTACATTTTACCTTTAGCAAGAAAATATATAATCCTTTCCAAGGTTGAGGTACCCCACATCATAAATCACAAAATGGTTGAACCTGCTTTACTTATACCATCTGCCTGGATAAGAAAGATACCATTGGAGAAAATTGACAGATAACAGTACATTGGAGAAAATTGACAGATAACAGTAGACTAGGATTCTGGAGAAGGCAGTTGTATCAGGCAGGAGAGAGTTTGTGATGACTTAGAATAGAGGGGCAGCTCTCAGGATGTGATTTTAACAGGGAGAAGATGGATAATGTTTGGGGTGGGACGGGGGTGGGGGGGGGTGGCGGTGGTGAGGATGGGGATATGGGAAGGAGAGTAGTAGGGGGGCAGGCAGCTGTAATCGGTAGGAGTGAGAGTTTGTGATGACTGAGAATAGGGGCAGCTCTCAGGATGTGATTGAGAAGATGGAGAGCGCTTGGGGTGGGAGAGGGGGAGGGATGAGGATAGGGATATTGAAAGGAGAGTAGTAGGAGGAGCAGGCAGCAGTGGCAAGGAGACATTTTGTGATGATTTAAATTAGCCGCTGCTTCCAGGATGGGATAATAAATGGGAGAGGAGTGGAGTGCCAGGGGGAGGAGTTGGGAGAGTGGGGATTGGGGTAGTTGGGAGAGTGGGGGAGGGAGTAGGAGACTGAGGGAGGTGTACGAGAGGAAGTTCAGTAAGTTTTCAACACAGTCAGGCCAGTTATAAAGATGGAAGATTACTTTAATTTCCTTTCTCATTTCTACTTGAGAACTGAAACTTCAAATGCAGAAGTCCGTTCATTTCAGTACTTGAAAACAAACCTTCATTAGACAAGGTAATTTAGCTGCATCATCAAATAAGAAGTTGCTTTTGAAAGCAGCTCATTAGTCCAGACCTATCAAGTAAGTCTGAAAAACAAGAGTGAAGTTGATGAAAGTAAGACAGCATATCAAGCTGCCTCACCAAATTAACACCAAACAAACAAACATGTGAGTTCAGTAAATTATACGGAATCTTGTGATTCACATCATTTCATTTGTTATCCATGTAGTCGAGTCTAATGAAGACTTATTGTAATAACAAATCAACACATAAAGCTCCTTTTAAGATTCTTTGCCTAGTTAAACCCAGTTCTCGATCCTGGCAAGAGCCCACACTCATATAAGTGTCAGGGACAGATGAGTCCAGGAAGATTTTACCGCCACCTTAATGTTTTTGCCTTTTCCCAAACCTGGATAGTATTGCCAAGTGTTGACTGCAGAACTCATCCCTCATGACAGTCACACTCTCTGAACAGGCAAACAGGAGTTATGAGGTATCTTAGGAATTCCCCTCTCTGTCATGGGTATGACCTTTGACCTGTTGTCAAAGCATAGTGAAATTTAGTAAGCCCCTTCTGTTTACATATTAATACTGAGCTGCCAGATTTTATGTGTGACCTCAAACTCTTTGACTATTGCCTTCTACAGTATCTCCCTATGGTGGTGTCTATATTAACTTCCCCTGAAGAATTGTGAAATGTTGTTCATCCTACCAATATGCTAGCGCCTCCTTCTTGCTGGAACTCATATTCTGAAAATATTATAGTTCCCAAATATCTAGAATAAGAACATAAACCTAATGAACAGGCAAGATCAAATATTATTTTCCACTGACTGTCATCCTCAACAAAGGCCTAGTTTATTGTGCTGATACAAGATTAAATAACTGTACTCACATTTGAACCTTGACCTTGTACTCATCACAAGTGGTATTGTACCTGTACTGGTGGTACTTACCCTATTGTACTCTACTACAAATCTGAATGTCTATATCCATTTCGTTTGTAAAGCTATGATGTTTTTAATTTTATCAATCCTTGGTGTCCAGTTTGGTGGACTTTCCAGTATAAAATAGATTGTTTACATGTACGTACCTAATATCATCACACTGTTAATTGGTCAAGTTTTAATCATAGCTTAAAGGAAGTCAGTATAGGCCCCAAATTATAGCGAGCTATAATTGCTAGAAGTTTTCAAAATTAATTTCCTGGAGGCTGTTACTCTCCAAATTGTTCTCAGACATTTTTAAGGAACACACAAGATGACAGAATGTTTAAGAATTTTGACCAAAGGTGACCATATTTGAATATCTAGCATATTTGCGGCCAATACAGCATACCTTGATTGTCATAACTAATTTCTCAAGTTTGAAAGTACTGTAGAATACTGTTGCTACATACGTAAAAGTGCTTGCAATCTTATTGCATAGCAACCCAGCTGTCTGTGCAAATTTGCTTGTAAGATGCTGTATGCTTCTTTGTACTCATACAAACTGTAATTATACACAGTGCGTCTAGAGGATTACACCAGTAGTACACGTATAAAGCTTCCGTGATCCTTTTGTTCATTCACTGCTTCGGTGATTGATGGCAGTTTATTCCGAAACATTTTTAACTGCCGTCGTTTTTATGCGTTTGGCCATTTCTCCAAAGTGCCAGTTCATCGCACTATTAGTAAACTATTTCTGCGGTATGTGGAATACAAAGTGAACGATAAATTACATACACTCTCTGAAAGATTTTAATGAAGTGAAATGTATGTTTTTTTCTGCATTGGGTATAGATATAAAAGAACATGGAACTATAAACGGAACCACCGGTTTGTTGATACACCTTTTGAATTCTCCCGGTGGCATTTCGGAGACAAAATTCTGCTCAGCCAATCCTATTTGCATCGGGAGACGAAAAAAAGTGTAAAGCAAAGGCATCATTCCCTGACCCTCGGGCGATGGCTGAAATGAGATTGCTACTTAGTGTCTCTTACCGTTTGCAATCAAAACCGCTCAAAGAAGATTAGGTAACATCGGAGTGAAGCCGAAGTAATATCGAATAACAGACAAGGATGGCCAGGAGCATTTGAGGGTTCCTTCTTTCAACTTACAATCATTAACGAAGCACAAATTTTTATTATTGAGCTAAAAACAATGACTGGTACCTTTAATTAAGTTTCCAACTGGTACATATAGGTTTGAAAAGTCTCAGCAGAAAAAAAAAAAAATCTGTATCATTTGCTCTGAATAAGTGCATTTCAAGGTATGAAATTACTTATTTATAAAGATCGTCTATCATTAAAATTTATGTGATGTTGGTTCAAATGTTAATTGTCAGCATGGGCATGACAATTTTCTGTTTCCCCTTGGGTTCTGTAAACTGGCCTGTAATATTATTTCAACACTTTCTCTGAGATTTATTGAAGGCGAAGATCAAATGGTACTTGAATATCAGATATGTTTCCATTTTGTTGGGGGTCATGGGTAGATTTTGAAAAGTACGCTATGCAATGTACAGTATGTGACTTTATAGTGACTAGCTGTGTTGTTTATAAGTTGTGGATCATACATTCAGTTAATCGCCAGTCTGCAACCAAGCCTGGGTACTGTATATCGTACATACAGTAAATTGATGGGGTGTACAACCATGCTAGGGTAGCTTGTGCACAGAAAAATTTGTGGGAATACTGATATTAGGGTAGGGGTGTAGTGGAATTTGGTTGCCTTTCTTTGTAGGTGAGAGAGAGAGAGGGAGGTGTTTACTGTAAGAATAACCTCTGCATGCAGTAGGGAAGGAAATGGCTAATTGTTTATCTAGGTTCTTGCTGTAAGATGTAGAACTTCATCAGTGTTGACTTCAATTTCTTTGAATCATTGTTTTTGAAAACTTGCAAATTTTATTTACAAACAATTGGGTGCATTTATGCTAGAGACATGATGTCCCAGTGTAGTGAAAACTCCTGCGAATACCATAAAAAAAAACCAGTGCAGTTTTCACCATGAAACTTTCATCATTCGATTTGTTTTTGGTGTTCTGTCAACCGCAGTCTCCTATAAGCACAAAGTTAGTTACAAACATTCGGTATGGATCCTTGTAGTCGTCTGTACATATCTGACATGAATCTATTGCTTGCATATATGTGATAATTTCCCTCATATGCTGAAAATGACTTCACACACTTTATAGATACTGTGCACTCTTACGTGTGCCTTACATAGCTCATTTCATATCTGTTGGGCAAACTATAAACAGTCAAGATGCTTTCCAATAAACATCATTTTCATAAAGTAACAAATCTTCAACTTGTTCTTCATTTTAAGGTACATAAAAATCAAATTTTGATTTTTAATCAAATATCAACCAGTCGCACTATGTTTGTGCGTGTACATGATGTACCACCAGCAGCAGAGATAAATTTTCTGTGATATATCGTCAAAATATAAACAAACTCTGGATTAACTTTCACTCAGTTGTAAACGTCCATTCTTCAAGTACCTTTAAAAACTCATTTATTCGTAACGAGATACTGCCGTGCTCAACACCGAAACCCACACGAGTAAAATCAAAGTGAAGTTATTTGTGATTGTAAAAGATGCATCAGGCAAGATATCTCCCCAGCCTGGCATTAACAAATAAGTCTCAGGGCCTGACTGGGGGAGTATTCTCTCAGACGACCGGCTCTGTGAAATCATCCCCATCTCGATAAAGACAGCAGACGTAAGTAGATTTATTTACCGTGTAGAGACTTTGAACAGGCCTTTTGGGAAGAAACAGATGCGAGGAGTTTTATAGCCTTTCATGTTTACTGTGTCATCTGTAGTATTGATATTCTCTTACTACTGCTACAGTATGTCTGGGGAAGGAAATGTCACTTGTGTGTCTTTAGTTTGTAATATGATTAAATGTGTCTTTAGTTCTGATGATTTAATGTGAGATTGCAATGGTGATGATGATGATGATGATGATTATGTTGGTGGTGGTAATGGTGGGGGTGGTGATGATGAATTGATGATGATGATCATGATGGTGGTGATGATGGTGGTGGTTGTGGATATGATGATGATGGTGATGATGATGGTGATGGTGGTGGTGATGGTGGTGGTATTGTGGTGTTGATGATAATGATGATGATGGTGATGATGATGGTGATGATGATGTTGGTGATAAGGATGATAGTGGTGGTGATGATGATGATGATGGTGGTGGTGGTGATGATGATGATGATGATGATGATGGTGATGATGATGGTGATGATGGTGGTGATAAGGATGATAGTGGTGGTGATGATGGTGATGGTGGTGATGGTGATGATGATGGTGATGATGATGATGGTGGTTGTGGTGGTGGTGGTGGTGATGGTGGTGGTGGTGGTGGTGGTGGTGATGGTGGTGGTGGTGGTGGTAATCGTGGAGGTGGTTAATAACTAAAAAGGATGAAGGTACTGTAGATAAATTTCTGTATTTCGTTTAAATATGAGTCCCCATTAATTGGTTGTTGGCTGTGTGGAATAACTCATCACAAAATAAATGCCAGGGGAATCTTGGAATGACAACTATGAAGCCCTATAGATGTGAATCTTCATAAATTGTTGAACCGCATATATACAGGTTTCCATTATCATTGGGTTGTAACTGAGTTAAATCCATGTCAGGTGTATAAATGAAAAATCCTGTAGTGGCCAATTCTTGATTTTTCTACCCAAAATGATATAAAAAAAATGTTTATCAAAAGATGATATAGATAATAACTAAATAAAAACTAAAAATGATCGTACCTGCTTTTTATAATAAGTCAATCTGTATGAAATCAGTGCTTGCAAAGTTTTGTCAGATTTACACAGACCTATACTTCATCGACTCCATAGGGCGCACACACAAACGACAGATAGTAAATTTATCAGACATTTCTTGCCGTCTGTTGGCAGGTGTTGTTGTGATTCGTAGCAGACACTTGATGAATCGAGTTTTTGTGTACTGTTACAAATATCTGATGACTCTTCAGGGATAACTAAAGTTTTGTTCGAGGATAAGATCCCATCCACGTAAGGTTTAATTAACTGAGCTAGGAAAGTCTGGTGGTGTATACAGTACGTGACTCTTTTTCGATGTTAGCGATTACTCGCTTGAATTAATCTCTAGTAGTGTTATCGTTCTTTATCTCTTTCCTGTTAATTGAAGCCATCTCGTCGTGCGGAAATGATTGCATTCTGATTAGTATTCTCCTGGCTTCTTTACTTCGAAAACAAAATTAAGGGGAAAAAAAAATAAAATCTGAAGAAAAATGTAAGATTGATATATCGTTGGACTGAAGGTTAAACGTACTCCTTGTGACATCAGTAGATAGTACAGGTTACTTATCGGGCTACGCACGAAGAGTAGTTGTTTTCTTACTCCAAGCACAAACCAAACAAAGATCCTAGGAAAACTGTTCCGAACGAATTTAATAGAAATTAAATCCAAACAAAAAATAAACGATGTAGACACTTTGGTTGGCAGAATGAGAAAGAAAGGGCGTTGACCGGAGGGGTCCGCTCATAGAGGGCGCACAGTGTTAAAGGTTATCAGTTCCTTCTAGGCAAGTTAGAACAAGAGTGTTAAGGTTGTGAGGAGACAGGTAATACAGCCACAATTCAGTCATATTTACGTCACTGAGATATTTTATCCTCCCTAATGTCTGTGATTTAAATTTGCAGGGTTTGAATCTTAAAGATAAAAGTTTGTAAAGTTTTATCATCTTTTAATGCGAGTTTTGCCTTTGAAGAAGATCCTGCTAGGATCGAAACGTCAGGATGTAACCCTCAATGTAACTGAGAGTTCTCTGTGGCGAATTAGCCACTAGGCTGCTCTTAAATTTTCAGTTATTAACCGATAAGTAAATCAACAATAGAACACTCAATTGGCAAGTTATAAACAATTTGAAAAGAGCCAAATTCCTTTTCAAACAAGAAAACGTGGGATTATAAGTCCCTATGTTATACTAAGTGACGAGCTTACCTGTCTCCCCACAACCTTAGTACCTCGTTCTACTGTGCCTAGAATGAACTGGTAACCTTTTAACACTGCACGCCCACTATGACCGGCTCCCCCGGTCAATGCCCTTCCTTCTCATTCTACCATCCATAGTGTCACCATCTTGCGTCTTTCGTCTGGTTTTTCCCTGTTCGGTTTTCATTCGGAACTGTAACCAAGAATCTTATTTTTTCATATCTTTGATACTGAAGTAAATTTTGGAGTAATCGAGTTATCCAACCTTTTCTTAGTTGGTGATGATCCCTATGTTGCCATTTCTTTGCTAGCATAGCAGTCAAAACCCACAGGGCTCTTGCATCCTGTGTATAAACCCAGGGATCACACCCCACTCCATACTAGAGCCCAGAATGAGACTGTCAAGAGATTTCAAGAGAAATTCAGCATTTAATATACAGGATAAATTTGAAATTCAAGAGTAAAATAACTTGAAAGGAACAAAGAAAATTCTTCGCTCTTTCAAGATTTGTTTATAGTTATTTCCCAGTCTTTGCTTTACAAGGTTCATGTACAGCCATTTAGGCCACTACACAAAATGTTTTTGTGTACCACACGTTGTACAACTCTAATGCAATGTTTTATCCATTTCTTTTTGCAAACCTAAAGCAATTTACGTCTACTTTGATCAGTTAGTTCATCTTGTACCCTTTTTGAGTTAAGTCGACTAAGAGCAAAAAAATAACACCTCATGTTCGCAGTTACCAATGTCTTTCATTAGCACTTAATATACATCTCTCTTAATTAACATCTTTCTGGTCGATTTTCATACCAATAGATTTGGGTAAAATATCAGTGCAATAAGAATTTCTAACCACATCGTCTGTCCCATCTTGTCATTCTAATAATGCTGGATGCTGACGAGAGGTTGCGTTGTCATCATGGAGGATCTATTTGATAGCCTTTATTGATTTTATGGCTGCCTCTCTGCCAGGTCAATTTACTCCAATAGATCTTAAATTACCATCCGAGCCTTAGTACAAGAGGACTGGGCTTTATAATATGTCACTTTCCATCAAATGTTTGACAAATTATTCATCTGACTTTATTTTTATGAAATGATGCTCCATATGAAGATGTACAGTAATGTTAGAGCAAATGTCGACCACACTACAAAGCTGAAATTTTTAGGCACATTATTTTTTCAGCATATTTGACTTCAGTATGCTGTTCAACCAGATTTACTTTGTTCCTCAATTACCTGTCTCCTAACAACCTTAGCACACTCGTTCTACCGTGCCTAGATTGAACTGGTAACCTTTTAACACTGTGCGCTCACCACTATGAACGGATCCTTCCGGTCAATGCCCTTACTACTCATTTTACTAACCAAAGTGTCTAGAATGTTTGATTTATTTCGCTCCTCCCAGTACCTGTCTCGCACTCCACATTTGCACTTTCCCATCTACCAGTTGGGGATCTCGGATTTCTTTTCGTCTCACTTCGATCAGAACTGTTGTCATCAGGTTAATTTTTGGTGTTTTCAGGGAAAGAATAAGTGGTCATATTTCATGTGCAGCCTGATAAGTATCCTTTCTGGTTTTTGGAAAGATTTTTGGAAGAGTTTTTGGAGTGGTTCCAGTCTCGTTTGTATTGCGTATTCGGGGTATGTAGCAAGAAAATGTTCTACTTATTATGTCCTTGTCGAAGGCAAGCTGGGCATTTATGACGGTTAATTTGTCCGTATATTTGTATAAGTATGTATGAGATGTTTGGGGTTGTAAGCAAGAGTATGGTGAGTTGTCTAGAAGTGGAAGAAGAGTTTTAAACATCATACAGTAGTTGGTATACATAACTTTGCTGAGGTCAAGAATCCTGTTGGTTTATGATGGGGTCAGAGGTTATGTGAGGTCAAGACATGAGAAAGAACTGAAAAATTTGTAAATCAATATCTCAAAATGAATGATTTAATTGAGCTTTATACACGGTAGCTAGATCCCTCTTTGATACGACCAAGAAGTGCAAAATTTTGACTGATGTCAAAGGTCATCGAGTTCATTGAGATTTCCAACCTGAAAACCAAAGGAGTTTTGCACATTATGTCCATCTAGGCAGCATCATTCGACATGAATACATAGCCTTTATGTTGCCCTTGGAAAATATAGAAACCATATTGTTGAAGGAGGAAGTCAAAGTTCACTTGAAACAGATAAAGGTCAACTTTTGAAAAAAGCATGTGAAAGGCCAAGTCTTTCTTGTTACGGCTTAATTTGAAATTCATAGCCGTTTGCGTTGATAACTAAGTCTTTGTTGACCTTAAGATTGGTTTAATGAACAACAAGAACTCTATATGTGGTGTATCAATTCCTTTAGAGAAAACAACATTGTATTGAGGTCAAAGGTCATGCTAAGTAAACAGAGGCTGAACTCTGAGAACATTAGGGTATTAAAGTCAACAGAAATTAAAGCGTGGGACCTCATGCTTTTTTCATTTTGTGGTCAATATTTACAGTATTTCTTACATACTGTCTGGGATCTTCCTTGATTGAAGCCTCTTTTCCCTTTCCGTGGCTTGATATTGAAAAACAGCATAAAAGAAAAGAAAAGGAAAGCATATTGCCGAAACAGAATTAATCTGGATATCCAATAACTCTGGAAAGAAATAAAGAAGAAAATAAAGTAAAAAACAAACAACATTGTGTCACTTCATGAAGGTACTGATATGATCCACACCCCCCATTCCTTTAAAAATTGGGGAAAACAGTTGTAGACATTTCAATTTCAGAATGCTAGCATAAACACACAGAAACAAGCAAAAACACAAACAACAAACCAACAAACAAATAATAAAATTTAAGGCAAACATTACATAAGCTGATCCTCCGAAATTTAAAAAAAAAAAACAGCGTCACCATCCTCGCTTCCCCCCTCTCTCCAAGTAGGTTTATTCATGGTACTGTTTCTACAATCAGGCTAATGTTCCTCTCCATGCCATTGCACTTTTTCATCAGCAGAAAATTTCACCAGAAATTCTTTCTTTTCTGCGAAACTTTTTCAGTGCAAACCCTAGGAAATTAGGAATAGAATATTTTTCATCTTCTAATGGGGGTGATAAACCCAATTTTCATCAAGTTCCAATTCCACGTTCCAAATGAGAGGCCTCCTTCCTATTGAAACGGACTTGAGGAACGAATGTTTTTTTTTTCTGTTCTTCTTACCTTCCTCTCATCTCAAGGTTTGTTATTGACAGGTCATACATTACACAGTCGTCACTTATCTTCCATTAGCGGAATCGGTTTCTCGGGACTACAAGCACGTCTTTGGCAACAGGTCTCGCCAAGAAAATTTGGCGGAGAATATCCGTGCAGTATCGATGTTAACTCTGGCGAGGCTGAAGGAAAGTTTTGGCCTAGCTTATGTCAATACAGGTTGTTTGCTCGGAAACTGGAATATTGTTTGCTCAGGAAGAATATACTTGCTTGACGGAAGAACCCTCTGGAGGACGAGAAGAGCAAAGAGCTCGTTGGAATTGAATTAACGAGATGACAATCAAGAGGAATGAGGGATGTTTCATGGGTAAAATAGAAAAAAAGAAAAGACAAATGTGGGGATTTTGGAGTTAGGGGACATTGAACAATTAAGTCTCAGTATGAGATTAAAACCTGCTTAGATCTTTTAGTTGAATCAAGTTGTATTGAAATTACAATGCAATATTTTGTTGGTTTGGTCGGAGGGTAATAAAGTTTACCTTTTCCTTCTCATATAAATCTACCAGAGTAATTTTAGTTCTCATATTTATTTTAAGGAAAAAAATATGGTACTTTGAATGTTTGAAACAATTTTTATTTCTAGAGTCTAACTCATAACAGGACTACAAGAAGTTGCCAGTATGCTTCCTCCTAATATAATGTGTCATCAGTTCACTTAAAAAAGTACCATTTTGAGTTTGGTGGCAAATTTTTATAACTTTACAAATATTTACTCCAAATAAGGTTGCAATTTATCACAATAACTAAGGCGCTCGTCTAGAGTTTTCCAACAGATGATGGTTCTTGATATAAGTAATTAAGAGCATGATTTGGTTCTCAAATTCCTCAAAATGTTTCAAATAGAAGCATAATAATCAGAGTGATCAAAAGACTACATGAAAATTTGAAAATTTTGATCTTTTACACCACTTTTTTTCAAAAGAAAAATTTGGCTAGTTAAGCTAGTGAGTGCTGACAGATGTGAGATTTTAGTATAAAACAGCATCAAAATTATTGATCAAAATCAACTCAAAAATTTTGCTTTAAACTATTATCACAGTGAGTGACATACCCTATCACACCGATAAATCAACAATTTTTTTTAAGGTATAATTTGAAATTTGTTTGACACATTTTCTTTCGATTGTTTTTGTCATTGACATGTATCCTGCCATCAGGACTCATATTGTCCTGACTATTACAATCAATCAGGCAACGTCACAGTTTTCCCAATGAAAAAGGTGGTGTAGACTATAAATAATATCGATACTGTGTTTTCACATGCACACCACACACACCTATGGTAGTATTCTCTCTGTACTGTGTGACACTAGTGTGAAGGTTAATGGGAAACCTCAGAATTTACTACAATAAAAATTTGAATGGATGAGTAGAGAAAGAAGATACACTGCTTCATGCTGAGCTTATCAAACTTGAATTGTGTCTCAGAGAGAGTCTTTAAATTATCAGATGGTGCCATTTAGTCCTTTGGTATATTCATGGGTGTAATAAACTACACAATGCCTCTGTATTGTTGAGTATACTTTTCCCATTAAACCCTGTGGTAAGCCAGTTTACTCCCATTGTGTACACTGCTCTTTCATGGTCAATAAATTTATGCAGTTCTCAGGATCCTCTCTATTGTTAGGGGTTTAAATCCAGCTGTTTACAGTCTCTTTTGTGTATGGTAAACTAGGGTATTCAGAACCTATCAGTGCAGAGAGCATGGACCAAGGAACTTTGCTGGAATATATGTCTCAAAATACATCCCCTTTTGACCTCAAAGAGGTTGTTTTTTTTTGTCAGTTGTATCATGGATGTGTTTAATTACCTCTTTTTATGCCTCTGACTTTTGAAAAGAGAGGTTGGATGAGGTCACCAGTATTTTATGACTGTCAGGCGGGTTTTAGGGGCATGAATAGCATGATGAGGAGAAGCACGAGATAAAAAGGGGAAAAGAAAAGGAAAAAAAAAACACCCAAGGATGATAATAATATTAGCCAATTTGCCATGGGAACTAGACTGGGATATGGTGTCTGTCTGTAGGGTACATGGATATGGAGTTTAAATTCGACATCAAATCTTTTAGTTCACACTTAACTTATTAAAGTGACCATATCTTTTTCAGAAATTCCGGGGACATGATATTGGTGCTGATCCCCATGTTAAAGTGTATTGTCTATACTAGCTCCATCTTGATGGTGTAGTAACTACACTAGCTCCGTCTGAAGGACAAGTAGGAATATCAGATCTTGATGTTTGGTGTTGCTATGTTTAGCAAATGATGGTCAAAATACCTACAGTTTCTATTATGCATTCTCTAAAAACAGGCATTGTTTTTCATACTTACATTTTTCTGTTTTTTTTTATGTTACAAATTTAGGAATGATCAGTGACAGTACAGATGAATGTGGGGATAATTCTTGGGAAGCTATTAATCCAGGGATGGACCATGAAATCCGCGGGCTGTCCCCGATTTCTGGGGACGTCTGGTGACCTTACCTTAACTATGTTAGGGTGGTGTGCCCATTTAGTCCACAGTGTAATATCATGAGTGAAATGTTGTCCTGTAAGAGTGAACTTTGCTATGAAAGAACATTTACCATGGCAACCAGATGGATATTGTGTCTGTGTGCAGACTAGAGGTACATTTAGTTCAATCAAACATCTTATCTTTGAAATTACACCCATATCTATTTGAGGTGGTGTGCCCCTTTAGTTTACAGTGACATGTCATCTAAATGGAACCTCATATAATCAAAATTTTGCTCTGTAAGATAATATCATTCTCCATGAGAACTAGATTGGATATTGTGCCCGCATGCAGACTTCAGTTATAATATGATGTGTGCATTAATATCGAGCCCTATACGTATCTTGGGAAGTTTTGCCTTTTAAGAGAAAATATAATACTTTTATCATGTGAACTACTGAGCCCAGTTGTCTACCATGATGTGTTCAATATTGTTGTTTAAATCAGACTTCTTTAAGTGAAATTTTGCACTGTAAGATAATACCTTTTGCCATGGGAATTTGTCAGGGTATTGAGGCTAGTGAGCCTGCATGACTTGTTGGTCACACAATTGAATTTGGGTTCTATAAACTGTATTTGAGATGTGTATCCATTCGTGAATGTTGGGCACAAACAGTAACAAACTGACATGATAGCTTCTCTGTGATGTATTTTGTTTTAAATCTGAAATAAGAAGAAAAGAAAACTCAACCAAACAAATAAACAAACATATAATCTCTGGATCTGATTAAAGTTTAATCAGAACAGGTTGATGTATAATGTGACATTTATTTGAAAGATACTATCTCATTTAATCCTCTCCTAATCTGAAATTGTTGATTCTTATTTTCCCAGTTGGATTGTGTCATTTATTTTTTAGGTGTTTTTTTTACAGCAACAAAATTATTTGTCTTTCTCAATTATTATGAGAATGACACTTCACATCCATTGTTTAATTTGGTGAATTTGAATTAATTTTAGAAAGAGTTTATTACACAATTACAATAGTGAGGTGTTTTCTCAAAGGACATTGACAAGTTTGTTGCTGTAACATACCCGTGATAAATAAATGGAACAATCCAACTGGGTGTAAAGAGCTGTGACCCTTCTCATTAATGCAAAGTTCTGTCTGCTTTTGTGATCAGTCAAATATGATTCATTGAGATATTTTATTGATGCATTCAGAGTTAAAAGACAAAAAGTGTATTTCAGATTTTGGAAGTATTGATATCTCACTTTCAAAAAAAAAACAAAAAAAAAAAACCTGAAACTTTTTGAAAAGCATATTTTGCACTCTGCAAATGTCCAAGCCTCTCTAAATCTCTGAAATATTGTGAATGGCTTTTCAAAATAATAAGTAAACCTAGTCTTCTGCTAGTCTTGGTGCTGGTAGATCTCCACAGTTTGTTGAAAACACCTCTCTTATAAGATCCCTAGGTGTTATGTTACACCAAATGGTTTGATTTCTGCCTGGAAAACTTTGGCCAAATGTGCAAGAGAGGCGAAATGAGATAATCAAAGCGTGTTGGTGGATTGATTTTTGTCTGCTGTTTCCAGACAAGAGGACGACATCGGAGATATCTATAAAGCCTCTCGTCTTTTTTCTTCCGTAAGGGAAGGAAAGTAGACTTGAATCCAAATCACTTTTGCTTATCTGATGTCTCTCCCCCCCCCCCCACCTTGTTTCTAGGATAAAATGTAGATGAAACGTTGGTTGTTTTAAGTAAGATTCAGCGTGCAAATTCGACGTAAGATGGAGATAAAGTGCAGAAGATAAAACCTTACTTGTATCCTTGGAATCAACAGCTGTGAACACTTAACAGCGCTTACTTTTCCCTTCCTTTCATATTTGAGCTCAATTTGTCTTTTTTAGTCATTTTTTTCATCTTGGTGCGGGTAAAATATTGCATTCTTTGCAGATTGTCGCCGGTGTTATTTGCTCTAGGGCTTAAACTAGGTCTGCTTTGGATATTACTGGTTTCAACGTGTCTATATTGCCGAGTTCTTGTGACCTACTATGTTTTGTTAAATGTATACATTATTGTAAAATTTTGTGACGACAGATTTTTACGAAACTTTTCAGGAAACCCTTTCCGTCTGGTCTTCTCCTGAAAATTTTTCTACCAAATGTTGATTTAACTCAAATTATTCACAATGTGATGAAATTTCTTCTCACTGTATTTATTAAATGATGATCATTTTGTTTGAAATTTGAAGGAAATCAGTATTTCTGTGTTCAGAATTTTACTATGCTTTGTTCAAATTGACAACTGCACTTAGAGAAATTTTTAAAATGACTTAGAGAAAAAATGTAGAGAAATTTTGTAAAAACTTAAAATGAGAATAAAAGTCATTATACAAATCAATTCCAAGTTGAATTTAAACAAAACGATTGGGCTTTCACAAAAATGTTGTTTGAAATTTTCCTGCGAGATCTACTTGTGGCCATAGAGTTGCATTCCACAATTGTTTGCTGTGTGAGGGGGGAGAGAGGAGGTATTGTATAGCTTCTTAAAATTTGGGACGTGACTACTAATAATGGGGGTAAACTGGCATTCCCTTATATCCAGGTAATTTATATATAACTTCTGATCGCAGCTAGATAGCTAGATACATCTGTCGAAGCTTTCAGTTATTTAAAGAGCTCTTTCAAATTATGTGCAAGCATCGGACTCGGAGTTTTACGACAAACTTGAGAACTAATTCTTCCGTGAGAGTGCGAGAAATATCGTACGACGGAACCGTTCAAAGTCGCCTCCTCAAACCCTTTAACGATTCGGCCTTTCGGTAATTCTGTAATATGTTGTAGGTGTGAGTGTGGATCGCGAATATGCCTGCACTTTCTAATTCTTCTTGTAGTCGATGGCACAATCATGGCAGTAAGGTACTCAGAGATTCTCGGCTAAGCATTGAATTTCACTGTTTTTGAGCTAAATTAGGTCAGGATGTGAAAGACCCAGCTAGAATAGCTGTATTGATGGGAGGCATGCCGGGTGCATCTGGTGAATATTGACGGCTGTTTCAAACCAGAGACGGGAATAAACTAGCCAAACCTCTCTTCTTTTTCTGACGTTCTCCTCTGGTTGTCAGGTAAACACCGGGGATGAAATAATTGACTTGCATCAAACAGACCCTGTATCTATGTATTGTATGTGTGTGTTTGTCTGTTTGCGTGCATGTGTGTAGGTGATGATAGCAGATACCTCTTATATGTCAAAGGTAGGACATAAGAGGGCAGTCATGCAGATGGGAATATTTACAGCAGTAACAGAGGCGGATCGGTTGATAATATATTCTTGGAACGGTCGGGTTGTACCAGATATGAAAATAATTTAATAATGTCACTGGCCCACATCTTTCTAAGATAGTTTGATCAAATATCTTTTGAGATTTAATATGAAAAGACCTATATATCTTTGGAATCAGACTATTCTAGAGTTTTCTTAAGTTTGATGATGAAGAGGAGGTGGCAGAAAGGTAAATATGAAAGTATCTGTATTGTTTATTCTGTTTGAAGTTGAAAGTATCTGTATTGTTTATTCTATTTGAAGTTGACAATTAGTAAGGTCCTCCTCCACTGTTATGGTTTCATCTTCAGTGCATGTGTTAGGAACATTAAAAAGGAAGATTATTTGCACTTTTTACATATTTACAACAGTATTTGATACATACATTTCAAAGCTATGTAATTCATGAACTGATCAAAAAAAGTTTCATTGAAAGTAATATAAACAAAAGCATGAAATTTACCAATGAAAAAGTATATAAAATTAGTAGAATAAGAGTGGAAAGTTTATAAAATTAGTAAAGTATGAAAAGTATATAAATTAGTAGAGTAAGTATGAAAAGTATAAATTAGTAGAGTAAGAATGAAAGTATAAAAAATTGTTAGAGTAAGTAGAAGAAAAGTATGAAACCTGCCAAATAGAAAAGAAAAGAAAAAATTGCCAAAAACTTGCTGATTTTTATCGCTACGAATGTGATGAAACGATGAGTGATGAAACTTTTAGAACAAATAAAATTTTGGCTACAAACAAAATCCATAAAATGTTCCAGTGTGGTCGATATTTAATTCCATTTTGAATTATCTTTTGTCGGTTACAAGTGTAAAAATAGAAGGCAAGTGGCAACACCCCCCCCCCCCAAAACAGCATTGCCAGTGTTTATCACTTTCATTACTTTACTGCCGTTAATCATATTTCTATGAGCGCTTCACCTGAAGTCCCGAAACCGATCATAGAAAATTCTGCCGAAGATTTATTCCAGATTTTGAAGAGCTATTTAAAGTAATTTAGTTCAAGTCAGTCTTTGACCTTGTGTTGGACATTTGATTCTTTTTAATGCCGGTGAGCTACCGTACCTTCTTTACCTACGTCAGAGTGGGGAAGTATTAGCTTCTTCGATTCTATGTTGCAATTAATTTCTACCATCAAGCGAACCCTCGGGATTCAGATGGAGTCGTTTGTTTGCGCAGCAATTTTAGCTGTTAGCCAAAAATTGACTAATCACATATTTGTCCTTTGGGGGATGTCTGTTTAATACAGCACTACTCTTATATGAGGGAAGTGTTTAATCTGGAAGAGGCTAAATATTCATGAATGTGATGTTGGTTTTCTTGGTTTTCTGGAAGAGGAGAGGACTTTCACCTTACAGAGAGAGCAAGGTCTCTCTCTTTTAATGCAAAGAAGGATCTTCGTATTAAAGGGTCTTATGGGAGAACTAAACTGTAAAACGCTTTAAAATGACTTTGCTGTTTATTTACCTGTCTCTTCACAACAACTGTACTCTATCACTTCTGTGTCTAAGATCCCTTCGGTAAATTGATCGAAGCTGTGAGGAACGGTGGATCGAAGCTGTGAGGAACGGTGGGTGGTAGCAGGAGTGGCATGTGCAGTGAGGGAAATGGGAGGGAAAAACTTGGAGGGAAAAGAGGGCGTAGGGAAAGGGGGTTTAGTTGAGGTATTACTGTCACCAAGGGTGTGATAGTATGAGGAAATACAAAGATTTACTTTGCTCCTCTCTCATGATAGGAACAGTTTAGCTACGCGCCCCCCCCATCCAAATTGACCATTCAAAGAAGCAACTAAGTGTTTTTCAAGACTACAAAGTTTTCTACCAAGTTTGCATCTACGTTCTCTTTGGTGATCGTTTTTCAACCAGACCTTGTCAAGTTGTCAGGATCAACATTGCTTTCACCATTAATATCAAGCATTGCAATAAGTATCCTTGTCAAATTTCGGTGGTTTTCAGCTTGGTTGCCTTTGTCACAAACTAGAATATGGAATTAGGGTTCAGTATGTTGGCCATTAACAGTCGGGAGAGGTCAACTGCTCAGACAAGAGAAGTTCTGGATTATTCAAGTTTTAGTATTTGTTCAAGATGGTCACTGCCATGCTGTGCTGTACATTTCAGCTTGCTCCACCTCAGGTCACATGACAAAGAAACGTTGGGTTGTGAGTTTGCATCTATTCTTTTGTTAACTTGTTATTCTAGAAGTAATTGCATTCCTCAATTTGTTTTTTTTTTGGTAAGTGCTTTTATTTTTTTTCCAAGAGGACAATGTAGCTCTAATCCTTCCTAGAAGAGCTTTCTGTTTAGAAAGATTATAGTTTAATCTTTCGGGGTCAGAAATTGACCAGCAGTCTGGATCTACAATAGCAATCAAAGAGAGAAGAGAATTTGTTAGGTA
>KN883590.1:104358-123452 GCA_000934455.1 Apostichopus parvimensis | reverse complement strand
CCGGCTGGTCTGCACTCTGGTGCTCCAGATATTTATCCTAACTTTTTTCATTAATTATGAAAAATTCCAGACGAGATCTCATTTCAAAGCTGTCTACATGTGGCTCAGAATACTCGGGAAGGGCCGTTTACCACCATCTGGAGGGGTTTCCAAAACCCAAAATTTTCTTGTACGCTCCGCGCCAACCGATGGTGGCGCTCCGCTTAGATAGTCCTGCCGGCACTCAATCCACCCTGGGCAGAACCCTGCGCCCCCCCTATTGGAAAATCCTGGATACGCCCCTGAAATTGTCACAGGAAAGCAAAATATTGACTTCTAAAAATTATTTTGGGAAAATATTAGTCCATTCACCAGTGCATTTGTTTTATTCTGCATTTTATATGAAATTTGGGTGAGGGGTTGTAACGGAATGGAGTAAAGTTGGTGGGGGGGGGGGGGTTATAATCGGCTTTGGTAAGTCAGGGATAAAACTAAGTCGCTGACTTTCTTTAAAGTAATTTCATAATTCACCCAAGTTTCACAAGTTCATCATTATCCCTCAGCATGAAATGAATAATACTATATATGTGAAGTGCTTTGTGAGAGGTGAAAGTTAGTATATATACCCTTTCCATTATGTGTAGTGCCCAAAATAAAATGGTGAAAATAAAGAAATCAAAACGTGAGTTACACCACTTACCGGTTAGATATAATCACAGGAAAATGTGGCAAAGCGTTTGAACTGGTGAATAAGAGAGTGAGAGGAAGAATGATTTTTGGATAGGTCAAATCCAAAAACAGGTTTGTCTATGAGCTTGTGTGTTAGTATAGTTAGAGAAGCTTGGCATGTGCTTGGTGTATCCACACATGGTCTGAAGTGGCCTGTACTTTGGAAAACACGAAACGTAGCTTTTAAAACAGGTTGATTTCGACGCATTTTGATGGACACTCCAGTAATGCCTCCCGGCCATTTCTCTCACAAGGACTGTGTCATAATGGTGACTTTCAAAGCATGACCGAACTGCGTTCCAAACATCAACTGAGGAATTGTGTGGTATGTTTGTTATATATTGAATATACCCCAAAAAGCAAAATGAAAACGTCATTAATTATGTCATGAATGTGAACGGTTAGTACCAAACTAAGCATACAAAGTTAATAGTAGTTATGATGATAATAATGATGATTTGTTAGAGGGAAGTGTAATGACCAGTGCAATTGCCCACAAAAAAAATGCTCCCATTCCCCTCCCCCCCCTCATTTTTAGATCAACTTCTCTTTTCAAGATTTCAGGGTAAAAAATGCATTCTCTCCATTCATTGTACATGATCCAACATTGCTGCCAACTCCATTAATACTAACATATTGACAGATTACTTGACAACAAAAACCATTGGACAAATTTGAAATTTATGGCTGCCAGGAAATTTGAAGCACAAAATCTCCATAGCAACCGTTCGAAATTAGAAAAAGACAAGAAGTCGACAAGATGTTAGGAAAACCCGTCTTGGGAACGTAGCTTTCTTTTTAGGACATGTGAGTCATAGCTTTGTTAGAAAAATAACCAGACTTAATTCTCCATAAATTTCAAGAGCTCCAGGGAGGAGGCGGGCAATTAATAACATCGATGTTTTCTACTGTCGGCCCTGTCCTGTCGATACCGATTAGGCCGATGAAGAGACTGAAACTATGACATTAGGGAAGAGATTATGACAGGAGAGGCAAACCTAGCCATCATCATCATTAACCAAAACAATCACATACATCCCAAAATAGATTCATTAGTTTCTCTCAGGAATTATCTTAGATGTTTTAGATATTCCGTCGTATTAGGAAGAATCAAAATGTCTGAAAGTGACATCACAGTACAAAACGACCGTTGCTTCAACTTTTGAACATTCTGTCTTTAATTGCTGCCATTCTGTTGGTTTCTACGATACAGGGTTGTCTTTCAAATGTTTCATGCTAAATGAATGACGCTTTTGACGTTTAACTTGATACTGTTATTGTTATCAGATTACCACTGGTTAATTTCACCAAAAAACTTATGGACGAAAAGAAAAAAAAAAAAATTGAAGAAAAGCAAACCAGGTTTTCACCTCTTGGTGTGACCGTGGCATCACACATTCACAAATATATGCACCCTGAGATATAACTTGTAAATTTTGATATATCCCAAAACCGAAAAATTATTCTAAGCTTAATTGGGGACAGTTATGCATAAAAATCTTCTCCATCATTTAAGATGTATACAGATAATGGTTTGATTGGCTTCTCCTCTAAACCCTTCTAGCAATGTTGTTAGGCATTTGTCCCATCCCAAACATGCTGTTAGTCAATGACAAAGTAGTTAGAAAACAGTTTTTTTCCCACAGTACCTTTGGCTGACTGCAGAGGTAGGTCTTCGACCGACTCCAGATGTTGACGGTTGTTCCCTGCGAGCACTGTACCTCTCTAGAGTCGCCGCACCGTCCCTCGGAGGCAGGAATGGGTCCTCCTGACCCGCATCGTAATTCATTTTCCTAAACGAGGACGAAGAAACAAAACCAAAGATGAGACGATTTGTGAACAATCTCTCAACGGGTGGTCTGTTTATGTCTGAATGGTGCATGTTAACAGTAATAACACCCCCACCACACCACCACACCCCACCTCCCCCTCCCCATTTCCACTCCCTTTACCAACTGTACCCTTCTCCCCATTACTACCTTCACAAACTGCTTTTAACACAGCACTCTGTTTGGGGTACGACTGTATGAAAAGCACTCACATACACAAATTACCGTAGACACAAAATTTAACAAAGAAGTTGTTACTGTCAAGAGTATAGGAGGAGTGTGGAAATGACTGGATAATTCTCAATGTTTTTGGTTGCGTTTTTTAATACCAAAGCAACGACATGGGCGGGGAGGGGAGATGTCTCTAATCTTTAAAACTTTCAGCACCACATCCTTTAAATATATTTGGATGCTACTTCAATGAAAATAAAATTATGCAAATGTCATGCATCCTACACTGAGTCTACACCCTTGGTACAATACCCTTGTCCTACTGAGATAACAATTATGTGGGGTTTTTTAGGGGGAGGGAGGAGGGAGGGGGGAGAGGATGGGGGGGGAAGCAAGTGGAAGCTCTGCTGATACTTACCTTCTGCCAAGCCTCGAAGCTAACAGAGTGCCCTGGCATATAGCAATGAGCCACAGCATACCCAGAATGGCACCAAACAAAACTTGATATCCCAGACCAGACCTGTGGGGAAGGAACAACAGATTTAATCACATGAATTTCAATTTTCCAAATTTATAAACAGCTTTCGGTGCTTGACGACAGAGAACGTTAAAGTTATCTTTTGAACATCAAGTCCACAATTCCAGCTACCTTAAATACATTCTGAGTAAAAATTTTGTGGGGTAAGAGGGTGGGGGGGCTTGGGGGAGGGGAGGGTGGAGGGGGGAGGTGGTCTGGTGGGTTGTGGCTCCATCCTCATGGTAGATCCTGGTTCATTGGCTCAAATGTCTGTAGACCACAGTTGTTTAATACTTAGCAATTATCAGACATAATACCTGTTCGACCAATCAGACAGTACTATTTACCAACCAATATGGAATGCTTTCAATTAAAGGACCATTCCTGAACCCTCACCCACCCCCCCCTCCTCATGCCCCAACCTTAAGACGAACGACATCTTCATTTACCTTCCTCAAAGTTTAATAATAACCTACACAGTGTATCATGTTAACATAAAAAAATGAGCAAAACGTTGCAGCTATGCTTGAAGGAACTTGATAATTTGAAATTGACATCCCATGAAATTAGTTTGTTAACTTATAATTTATTCCATCTATAGGCAATACTCCTGTTCACTCTGTGAGATAAACAAGGGCTTACAATCTTACAATACGTCACTACAGTCAAAATGGGTGAGCTGTGCAGCCAGTTGGGACAATTTCCTAATGCTAATACCACTCTAAACTGTACACCAATATCATGCTCTCAAAGCACTGGAATTGACAGTACAAACAGTTCCTAACCTTGATCTGATATAAACATGATATTCATACTGCTTGTACTGACAGTACGATTGCTCTGAAGCGGGACATGACACTACAGTATAGCAAAAATTGTCCCAACTGGATGAGCTGTGAACAGTTCTTCTCTTTATTCATAAGCCTTTCCACCTCGGGTAAGACAGAAAGACGTTGGCAAACTAACAGACCGGTTTTATGTTTGTATCCAATCATGTAGACATACAGTACTTTCACATCTATACCTTTTAAGTACTACTGTATCTTAGCCTAGTCTACAAGTCATTGGCATACAACAACTACCACCATATTGCGCCAACATTTTTGTTGGGGGGGGGGGGGGGAAGGGGAGGAGGCGGTAGAAAAATTCTTTTAATTTGAAAACTTAAAAGAGAAATCTTTTAATGCTAAATCTCACAATGGAAGTAATAGTCAACCCCCGCCCCCCAACCCCACCCCCACCACCATCACAACAGTAGCTTAATTTCAATCGGACCATCTTATTCAGGGATATCGGTTACATTTAGTTTGAATTTATGCAAAATTGGGTGTTTAAACAACTGTTTCGTCTCACACAAAATCAACATTCCATGACTCAGATAGTAACATAACAATAACCTGTAAGGAATACCAAAAAATGAGTCATTACTTGTCAACTAAAACAAGAGAACGATTCATCAACCGTCTGTGAAGTTATCGTTCGTCTGTTACATCCGAATCAAGACAGACTCGCGAAAAATAAAACCTTCCGATAAATAAAATATTATGTTGTGACTACCGTAATAACGTGTACGCTGTTCTTATCAGAAGCCAGTAGTGATGGAGTGCATTTACACAGGATCTTCTCTAGTAATCCCAGGGTCACAATTTATCACTTTTTTTCAGTATTATAGCTTAAAATTGTCAAAGAACTGCTTCTTTTCTGACAAATTTTAGCTAGCCTGCCAGCCTAAGAAATCTAGACCCTTGCACCGATGGTTTGAGTACATCTTATTATATTTTTAGTGCAAAAACTGTTGTCATTAACCCTACCATTACTTTCCACCACTGTGTTCTGCTCTTTTTTTTCCACGATGCTATCGAGATCACTTTCATAAAATGTTTATAACTAAAACCAATAACATCGTGTAGTCACACTGCAAATTGCAACGGGATTTGAAATGATACCATACCCTATCAATCAGATGGTAAAAAAAAAAAATTGAGAAACAGACACTGCTTAAGATAACAGAAACTGCTTACATTCACCACTAGGAATGCCCTTTGATGCGATGTGTATATTTTCTGTCAGTTTTACACTGTAACAGAATGGCTTGATTAAAAGTTTTGCTTGAATATAAGTCTGAGAGGACCATTGAGGGGGGGTGGGAGTATGTGACATCTCGACGGTGAAATTTATTTTAAACAAATGTTTGGGGGCCCCCCGGTAGTAATGTTTACATGACAGGTCTATTAGTGGGGTTTGATTGACTGTGGTGAGGCATGTTAAAAACTACAACATTTTACTACATTTTACGGGCACTGAGGCCGTTAGGTAGAGTGTCTAGACAGGTAGAGACGTTGTATACTACGTTAACGAAAAAAGTTACTGCTATATGAAAGTATCAATTCACATGACTACCAGCACATGGGAAAGTCTTCATGGAATGTAGGGTGGGGAGGGGGAGGTTGGGGGAGGGGGAACGAGAGTATCTTGAAACGATGAAGAGTATACACGTTTAAGTTATTCTTAATTAATAACAGAATTACTTACAAGCTATTGTAACACAGACTGAAGATAGCCAACTTGTAGTCTTCGTTCAGAAACCGACAGTTGGCGTTCACCTTCAACTCTTCGATACTCTTGTCAAACTCTCCAAACAAAGATTCCAGGCCCATAACGATATCCTGCAAAGAGAAGGCAAATAATCACACACCTGGTAAAATCAAGACAAGATCATTCCCAGGTCACAGGTGGAGGCTTTCAATTCATCTAGATGATACAACTTGCTAGAACAGCTGATTCTAACATCTATTTCTGGTCAGGTGATCATCTGCAGTGGATCAAGGAGGATCCTTGCACAGATTGCATTATAGAGTGCATCTTATGGGCTATGCAGCAAATTGAAGGTATTAAACTTAAGGAAAACATTAGCAAAACAGTAAAGAACTCACAGTAAAATCTTAAAAGTAGATGCCAAAATATACACGTATGCAACTGCAGGCTAGGGCTGGGACTCAAAGAGGGAAGTATCAAGTGTCAGAAGTAAAATTAATCCTATTTATGGCATTTTTTATTCATTTTTAGCTGTTGGCTATTAAGCACAGTTTGTGACGTATTACAATAGCTGCACGCTTGGAGGGCAGCGTAGGAATTTGCACTTTACAGACTTCTTGATCAAACTTCTGCAGGTATTGTACTGTAGGTCAAATATTATCTCACAAACATACAATGGTTTGACTTGGCTGAGCTTGCTGATTAGAGCAATTTGGCAAAACAAACCTGTGACTTCCCACTTGCTAAACGATACAATTAGACATATTACTTCTATCACAGGGGTCAAATCTGAAAATTACCCACAGACCATAGGGCTCGGTGTGAGGAAGCTAGTATTTTGTGAGTTGAGGTTATTCAATCAGTAATACAAAGTTTATGTCTACTCAAGATCTTATGACATATGTTAACTTAACAAAATAGATCATTGTATTATGGCAAGTAAAATCTCGCAATTGGTTCACTTTGATATTTATTTGTAAGGTCTTGTGCTAACTTGTTACTCTGTGCATTCTGACCAACTTATGTGCTATTAACACACGATTGGGAAAACGGTTAAGTATGTCGCTACAACTATTGGGCTGGTCCTAATTAACAAGCTATTAAACACTTAATCAGTAGAGGAAGTTTTGTAGTCCACACATTTAATGACTGGCTTGACTGTCTCAAGTGCACAATGTATTTGGCGTTTCTGCTAAATCTCATCTTCCCTGCAGCCAATTACGTAAGGCTTTAGTTACAGACGTTTGTTTTCACTGGCCTTAAATTTCCTTCCCAACACTGAATATCATACCCAGCAGACAGTGGAAATTTGATACAAAATACACTTTTCAGTCCTTTCTTTCTGGGGAGGGGGGTTGGAGGGGCATGTGCTGTCCAAGTTCTACATATCCTACCGAGTATAACTCAAGTTAGGATAGTGAATAAAAAAATCATCTCTCCTGGATTATTATATCACATAGATGTGAAAAAATTCAATAATGAAATGATCATAATTTTGATTCAAAATTTTTTGTCACAGGTGCATGACACTTTAGAACTTTTCGACTTCAAAATGAAACTTAAACATTGAAGACAAGACAATGCAGTTTGCTGGTAACATATTTAATATTCAACAGTGCAAAGAGTCGCTCAAAATGAACTCGAATTGCTGCTTTCACAAATTTGAATATCAATCTATTGAAGATGTGGTCACAAGGCAACCCTCCCACTTCCCTGCCACCCCCACACCAACAAACTGAACCCCATAAGAATTAACACCAAGAATCATTTCTAAGGATGTAATGATTTTTTTTATTTATTTTTTTTCAAATTTTTTTTTTGTATTTTTTTTTTTTCGTATTCATATTTTAAGGGATTTTGTTGCTTAAATTTACTTAAAATTAACTTTTATCTTTTTTAGGAATTTCACTGTAAATCTATATTATTTTAAATATTATTCCTTTGTTTATATATATATATATATATATATATATATATATTTTATATTAATATTTAAGCTGCATCAATTTTATTCTTCATATTCATATTTTAAGGGTGAACAGTTCACAATGGTAGAGAAGAATATAAAGACTACCGTCAACACATTCGATTCATGCCTCCTCATTCTACCTGCTTCTTACATCGTATTTATTAGACTTTTTGATTTTGTCACCATGGCAACAAACCAAGGACATGTGTTGCAGACGACACCCCAGCAGGCAAAGTAATCTCCTGATCCTATCTAAATCATTCTGTAACCATTCAATACAATTTGACAAATTAGGCTGCTGAGATGTGTTACCATGGCAATATATAAAAAAAAAATGAGGCTTCAGAAACAATCGTTTTCTCATATGGAGGGATTTATATACATGGCTGAGAGTCCGTAAGCAACGAGTTGGGGAGGATAATCAATATGAATATGGTTCAATGCAGAAATGAGATAATTAATGGTCTGTCCCGGTATGGAATTGATTGTGTCGTCTTTATGTCAGGTACAATAGTTCCTATGTGCTACTGTGTGATGTGAGCTTATAAAAGATGCTTTTGATTTATTAAGTTATCAATCAAGGCAAAGTCCAAACTGTCCACCAACAAAAGGGGGAGGATAACAGGAAGGGGCCAAGGACAAGGGGAAAAGATTACAAAACAAGGGGAAAGCTCCTAGCAGATCTAACAAAATATAGAGGAACAAAATATAGAGGGACAAAAATAATGTATCTTGGGTACACACTGTTGCATACTCCCCTTAAGGTCCTGTTAACCAGAAGGCCACTCGGTTTACTTGGCTAGAGAAGTTAAAAAACAGAGAACATCCTGATGTTTACACAGAACAAAACTTGAGGTAAAATGCTGCACTTACTGTTACACTTTCAGAATGAGTGCAGTCTCTAGCTATATTATCAATGTCTCTCTGGGCCTTGTGTAACAGTGAATTAGCAAGTGAAAAGGACTGTGGAAAAAAGAAAAGAAAAGAAAAGATAGCATAGTCTGATTATATCATACCAAATAGTGTGTTAGGCTATGTCGCTATCAACAAGTACATTATTTACAAGGAAAAAAGGGCCAATTCCCCCTCAAGATAGTGAATTGGTAGTTAGTTCAAACTTTAAAAAGTGATCCCAATGATATCCTCTTTACAAATATGTGTTGCGGTTCTGATGCCATACGGTGAATACTACCAATGGGGAAAGAAAATATAAGTTACACATGGATATATATGTTATCAATGTTTGTGTAACAAATGCTACATAGCTGAAAGACTTGGTGCATAGAGTACTACAGCTCTTACCAAGTAAAAGTTTACAAGAAATCTTGAATTTTGATCACAAAAATTGAATTGAAACACAAAACCAAACATTTGCAGTAGGATTCTTATTTTTCTTATTTCATTGTTTAACTGCATCATAATGTCCACATAAATCGTAAGTGAAGTCATTGGCGCAAATGTTAGGAAAACAAACCAATTTGAATTTGGGGCTAATGCTCCGTTACTGAGTGTAAAGTCTAGTAATACACATGTAATAATACATGTATGTGATGAGTTGTAAACCAGTTAACCTTTAAACATTACACTTATTTGACACATTTGACTGAAGGCAGACCCCTTTTCAAAGTGTAATAGCAATGACATGGCTATATAGGGCTCGCCACCAACTGAGAGCTGGATAGCTTAGTTGGCAGAAATGCTGAGCATGTAATCCAGAGGTCATGGTTCGAATCTCATTCTAACATTTAGTTTCTTTGCTCTTTCCCAATGTCTGACATTTCCCAGTAAGTTTTCCATTATTCATTCTCATTTCTCATTTCCATTATTCAATTTCAACATTAAAACAAAAATTTACCTCTTGGAATGGACTTGAAACTGCATCATTGCACTTGACGTAATAATCTAAAATATCTAGAAATAAATGCAAATAATGAAAAAAAAATCAATTAAGATGAAACAATAGAAATGGGGTGGCTGGGGGGGGGGGGGGAGGGGTAGTCCACAGGAATCAGTTGAATTTATCACATTAGAGGATGATCTTTAACAGGTTCCACATTCTTTTCGAACATTGTGGGCTGGTATACAAGAGGTACTTGAGGAGGGTCATATATATATTTTCAAAGCAAGATGTAATTGTTTTGTTTTTTTCCATTGCAATACATTTTTAACACAATTTTTAAGTCATTCTGAACCACCGCTGCTTTTTCATTTCTGAGCCTGATACATTACTACCGTTCAGATTTGTCTTTTGAGCCAGTTCTCCTGCTTATTTTTTTCTACGGGATAGTTTGCTCCCGGCTACTGAATAACAAGACATATGTATACAGTACACAAAACTCAGTATAACTACGAGAATCCACGGCAGTTTAAAATTTCCTCCTGCAGAGAGATTTATTAGTTACATGTCACAGTGAAAGCATGATTTGTAATAAAAGAAATAAAAACCTCCTGTAAGATGCCATAACATATTTGACGATAAAAATAAAGCACTAGCTGTGGCATAAATATTCCACTTTCTTTTAAATAATTCATGAGATGGCACCAAACATCGACGGGAAGCACGAGCAAATTGAAGATGCAACCCGGCAGCTGCTCCAACCCCAAAGGGCCTACAAAACCCTGGATTTTGACACATTCCGCACTCAATGAGTTGTGCTCAGATGGCAAAGTAATTAATCATTTTGAAACAAGTGTTATCCACAAGACCAAATAAAGTTTCAAAGCAGCAACAAAAATAAAAAGGAGCAGCGAAAAAAGAAAAAAAACCCACAATAATCAGAGTGGAACCTTGCAATGTTTAAACCAGTTTTTTGATAACATTTTCGACATTAACTTGGGTTAAAAACACAAAAATACATGTAGCAATTTAGCATATCTAGTCAAACTTTTATTTATTCCAAATAGTGAAATGATATTCAAAATGTTGGTCTTTTTACGTGTGATTAATACAATTTAAGGTGAAAAGGTGTCTGGGCGATTCTATGTTAAAAATCGAATGAAATCAGTAACAACTGATACTGATCGACCAAAGGTTAGTCAGAAGGAAGAAAAGTAGGAGTTTAGATCGATCAATTAGGATGATCTTATTTTGATAGTTTGGTAAATTTGCCATCCTACAGCAGAAAGCTGCTTCAAGGAATGGCCTCAAAGAAATGAAAAGTGTCTGAAGTCCAACAAACATATTCTTTACAAAGTAATTTCTGAGTTTCCTATTTTAAACTTTCCTTAATACCATCTTGTCAGAAAGTTTGCTTGAACCTTCAAGACACAAATGTTCCAAACCTTGCCAGTGACTTAGGTGTACAACAACTTCCTAGCAGATCAACACCTAGACAAATAGCATTCTGGTCAAAAGTTGTTATTGTCATCCACTGATTTGGGATAACTATCAGCCAATTATATCTTGTTTTTTTTCGTTGATCCATTTATGGATTCATTCATTTTTTCATGGGGGGTGGTGAGGGGTAAAGGGGGTGGTGAGGGGTAAAGAGGGGTGGAGAGGAGGTGGGATGGGGGTGGGGATATACTTCCATTAATGCATTGTGTATGTAAGAGTGAAAATAAGCCAAACTCTCTGATATTGTCTAGTACATACTAACCTTTATCAGTATTGTATTTTCTGCCCTCGCTATAAATGAACTGTTCAGGTGCCACACAAAAGTCACTCAGTGCCTGGAGGATGATAAAAAAAGAAAAATAGAATTAGAGTGAGTTTTGTTATAAAGAGAAAACTTAAACCAGACAAGAAAAGTTCTTACGCCATGTCAACAGCCACAACAACTAAAGTACAGTATCCCATCAAATCTATGTAATGTAAACATTGGACATTTCTTGTTTTGTTTTCCATTCAAGTTTTAATAGATCTGTTTGTTTTCTTTGCGACAGGTGGAACAGAATTGTTCTTAATTGTTTACGGGTTTCCTCGTTTCTTGCTGACAGGATAATTACTGGTAAGAGACAAAAGGCTGTGAGGAATGCATAGCAAAGCAAAGAAGATAGTTTTGGCAAAGAATTCTATTACAGCTTAGAAGAGAATCTTGAAATTTTCAGTTGGAAATTTATCAATCATTTGGACACATTTAGAAACTGCTCGTTTAGTGTTACCACATTACTCATAGAATTATGTACTACACCGTTAATATTCCAGTCAAATTTTTCTTAAATGCTTAGCGGTCCTCTGTCTAAAACCGTACATGAACAGCGAACGTATGACATTATACCATTGAATCCTGACGGAGAACTAACTATCTTGCATTTTCAGATTATCTGTTTAAAATGTTTATTTTCGCTCAGAGAACCACAAACTTACTATTCACCCAATAGACTATGCAACAGTCAACTTCCATAAAGGCAATTACTGCTTTCCTTAGCTTGATGACTCATATAGCCTTGAACCATCATTATACTATCATAATGTGTAAAATACCACGTACAGAATCCACTCTCAATTTTACATCATAAATTTTTATTTACCACATCAGGCGATTCTTTGAAACCTAACCTATGTTAACGTTGTCATACGTACAGTATTTCACTGTAGTGTCGTAAAGTGTGGTATCGCACCATTAAGACATAATCAAACCGCCCACACAAAACCATAAAATGTGACCACTACTTTCTAAAAATCCCATCGAAACGTTTTTCTTCCTGTTTGGATGGTTATTACCGTGACTTCCTTCTCATTTCTGAAATGGCTGTGAGCCATTACTGAAACCTGAGAGGAATGTTTGTGAGGAATCATATGAAATTGTCGAGCTCATATCACAAAAGGTAACCCGACACTATTTCAAGAAATAATGCTAATGGATAATGTAAAATGAATCACTCTTTCCTTGTTTGTAAAAAAAAAAGGCCTAGAAAGTGTTTCAGATAGGAAAATGAGAACAACGTTTTTGGTCAAAAGTATGTCATAGTTTCTGCAACCAAATCCGAAGCAGGTTGTTTTCAAATTTGCCGCAATTTATTTCTCTCAAATTCCTTGCAGAGAAATACCTTGATCACGCAGGAATTTTCATTTCGGGGTAATGTTTTACATAAGTGGTTTGTTAAATGACACAAAACTGTGCTTGAGCTTCCCATGAATGACAAATGCTGAAAACAGAAAATATATACTGTACTTTTGTTTTATCAGTAAATCTGTGCCAATTATTCAAATGAGCAATGTTCAGTACGTTTTACCCAAAGAATCAAAGAATAAATGCTATGAAGACAGGATGTGGACCATGAGAATAGCTTCAATTCACACTTTGTTTTCTTCCTCTGTAATATACAGTACTTCCTACTGCCAAAACACCCAAGAAAGGCCTCGAAGAATCCGGTTACGAACGAATTGAAACAAAAGAAAAAGCCGAACTCGAAACAACCGTCTAAGCACTTTGGGTGGTAGAATGAGTAAGGAGCCCATTGACCGAAGAGAACCAGACATTGTTAAAAGGCACATTGTTAAAAGGTTACCAGTTCATTCTAGGCATGCGAGAACAAGAGTGATGAGGTTGTGAGGAGACAGGTAAGCGAAGAGCCAAGTAAATACTGTACATATTTCTTTGGCCATGAGACATCACCTCCCCATCCCCCGCACCCTCCCCCCCACAACCACCAATGCCTATCTCTCCTCTCCAAAGTTTTAGAGTAAAAAAAATAATATTAAAAATTTTGAAAGCAGTATTCTGGAGGTCAATGTACTCCACGTATCGAAGGGGGGGGGGGGGGAATTGGAGAAATGAACTACCTTGGTTCGCTAGATACAAATATTTATTGGAAGTTTTAAGAGCATGAAGGAGTGAACATTATTGCACTATCTACATGTAGCATATTTGGGGGATCGTATAAAGATGGAGTTTTGAGACCTATCTAATGACAACCTGGGAAATCTGTGAATCTGTTATCAGCTTTAGGCTACAAGGAAATGACAGATTGACTTAAATTTCCTTGTTGCTCAAAGCTTCCTCTAAGATGGCCAAAAAAATACCACCCCTCCTTTTACTGGATATACGGTTTGCAAGTTCTTCGACACCGTCCTTCGTAAACCTAGCTGTCAGAAAGATGCAGTTCCTGAACATGTGCGGTAACCGTAGGTGACGATAACAGAATATTGGTCAAAGACATTTATAAACCTGTCTGAAAGTTCATTACTACCACAGGTTTGTACAGTGGAAAAATGACGTGATGCCAGAAGAGTCTAAATTTGTCGTTACCCTGGCAAAACTAGTTATCGTAAATCAATAAATTTCTACTCTGCCAATACAAGTAAGGTATTTATAAACAAAGTTTTATGACACAATCTTTAACACAATGGAAAACAAAAGATTTTCGTAGATCAACCCACGACTGATTCTTGATGTACACGAGCAGTTGCAACACAGATTGAAGAATGGACAAAGATTGCACAGATCAGTAATTATTTATAAAAGGTACGGCAGTTCCTACTGCTTTGAAGATGAAAATTAATAATAATATACTGTACCACTCCTAACCCCCCCCCCACCCCCTATTAACATGCCACTTTTTTTCTTACTGACACCTTATTTTTACAATATTGTAGTTGTAGGCTTCCCCCCCCTTGCCCCACACCCCCCAAGATGTAATTTATGGCAAGTTATTCAGAAATGAGGATTGTATCTGTGAGGGCAATGACAGTTTTAATAACCATCAACCTTGCAAAGTGTAATTACTTCTGTAAACACGACAAATAAAACTAATAAATCAAATATTCATTTTTATGAAAGAAAAACTGGTAGAGAAATCTTGCATCAGCTTTCGATATAATTTCTCATAAAAGACTTTCAATTGGTCGGCGAATGCCTTCAGGCGATAGCAAAGATCGACTGAACTGAAATTAGCCTTCGCCGATCACTTTTTCATCAATTTCTCGTCACTGCAAGTATTTCTGTCACAAAAAAGTGACGAGCTCGAAATCATGAAAGCAATTTTCATGAATTTGCCACAACCGGATGCTAGTATTCCAGTCAAAATATACTAGGATATACATATAATGTAGCAAATAATTACAGTATACAGTATTTCTATTTTTTCCTAGGTCATTGGTCTCTGGAGAAACACAGGGAGGGTGGGGGCGTATGGGGGGGCGGGGGGAAGGTGTGGAAGAAAACAATTTAGATGAAAAGCAATCCACACAATATCTTCTGACTCAGCAGACTATGGAAATGAGGTACAAATTTTCGGACCTTAATCATCACTGATCTATAATGAAGACACATCGGTATTGCTGAGCAAATGCTTCAGAATGCATACATCTAGAAGGCAGTACCCCCCCACACTTCCTATTGCCTTCCCTAACCCCCTCCCTTCCCCTCCTTGCAATTAAGACCACTTGTTTGACTCAAGAGTTCTTGTCATATATGGTTAAAACACTATCCAGACACAAATATTTCTTCACTCTCACCACGCATCAAAGATTCAGATAAATTATATTTAAAAAAATTAATTCAAATAAATGGTGCAAAAAATTTAATGTATATAGTATCATATTCAGGCTTCTGCTATAGCCGGTCAACACACAGAAACTTTGTCAAGCAGCTTTGACCCTTACACAACTACTGTTCACCCGACTATTACAACTATGGCAGCTGGAAAATCATGGTTTGATAGTTAGACCTTGAGAAAGATATAACATGTAAACTTATTGTTTCCATGAATGTTTTTCCATCAATTCTACACAGCATTGAGGCATCATTAAACTAAAAGACCAGAGTGTACAGGCTCTGCTGCTAGCACAGTATCTATAAAGTTTAGACGAGAGGAGAGGAGATGAACTGACCCTTCATCTCGTTTAAGATCACTTGTAAACTTGTCTAGTTGGTATTAGTTCTTGCCGTTTATGGATGACACATCGCAGTTATTTCGAGATGAATAGGGCTATTAACAACGATCCTAACAAACCACCCCCCCCCCCCAAGCAGGTAAAATGATATGTTAGACATAAACATACTCATGTTATGCTGCTACTAAAACCAGCAGACTTTAAAGGAGCAGCAAACCTCTATGCTGTGCGATGATGGAGAGAGTCACGTGATGAAGGAAGTGCCCAACCAGAGCTAAGAAAACTTTTTCTAATACTTAGAAAAATGTTACAATTCATTGTAAGGCTCTACAGGCAAAAGGCTGCAGACTTGACTTCTTTTTTTTTAAATTAATTTTTTGATGATTTTACTTTATTTGTTTGTTTCCTATGACAATGATTTGGTTTTGCAATTTTATGCTGATATCTATAGTCATTATTATCAGTAATAAATATTTACCATCACCTGATACTGGTATTCGGTTTCGTGTCAAACCTGGCTACATTCACCTTTAAAAGTGTTGAAGCGGAAAAAACAGTGGAATTCCAAGGTTTCACTTTTGTATTGGGACTATGGTACTTCACATCCTAGAGGCACTACAGTATAACACATCAGGCTATACAAGTTAACAAAATGGCAGGCCCCTGCCTTGACTTTTTAAACCCTAATATATCTCAAACTCATCAAGATTTTGCTTTAGATATTATAACTGTGTGAGCAGCTCATCACGACAAACATCTCCTATTATATAAGTTCAAAAGATGCTGGCTAGCTTCACCTTCCCCTTTAATACAAAAGACCATGTCGTGCCTTTCCATCTAACAATTTTAACCAGACTAGGTAACTCCGTACTTGCTTCGCGCCGTGACCTTTACCAACAAATTTCCATCAATTTGTCATCTGTCGACACCTAATTTCTTTAACAAATTTACGGCAAAAAAAAAAGAAAAGATGAAAAACAAAGAAGGGAACCAGATTACGAGGAAAGAGAAGTTTACCATGAAGTCACTAATGGAAATTTGCAATCAATGCTGCACATAGCAAATCATGTACAGCATAGCAACCATTTATGGTAATGTTTACAGTTGACTTAAGAAACTGGATTAACACATTCAAAGTTATTAGCATTTCAGCAGCGGCTGCTGTTGCAGACTTTACATATAATTTGGGAGTGATACACTGGAAGTATGGTGAAAGAGAACTGTCCAGGCATACCCTTCTATGTGTATAGAGTAAATGTAACACAACACTCATTATATTTGGTTTATGCGTTACCCGAACCGAAATGTGGCCAACTGAATAATCACATACATACATACACTTGAGTTACGGTCGGTTTTTAATATATCGTATTGCAGCTCTCGAAAAGGTAAGGAGAGATACACATCACATCTGGCTTACAGGACAGAAAAAAAAACCTGACATATTTCAGGTATGTGTACTGTGTATGTGCACAACGAACTAACAATATATACTGTAGTTTATGCTCAAGTTTACTTGCGCCGATGATAGAGAAATTAAAACTGATTGTAGAGGTTGGATAAGAATTGCTTGTTACTACATATGCCAATCGTGGTGGTCTTGCAATTGTAATTATGATGCATAATGGTCCAATTCTAATTAGTTAAGTACAATTTATAGTCAGTGCTAAAAACATGTAACGCAACATGTCTTGAGACTATCTTAACTTTGGAAATACTTTCTGTAGACAGAAGACCACTGGAGTTTGGTTTGTTCGATTGATAAGCCTTGTTTTAATTGCATAGGGGCCACTTGATGGTGTGTGGGTGAGGAAGGGGGCTGGAAGAGGGTGCAAAGAGACAAAATTTTTTGTTGTATGAGAATTAGGCTGTTAAAATTTGTGGAGTGCATGTGTTAGGTAGAGACATGTAAGTTGAATTGTTGATTCGTTGAAAGTGCCACTCGTCACTTGGGGTGAGGGGCAATACAGGTAAAAGGAGCAGAGAGCACTAACTATGTTATAATCTTTACATCCTGGAGAACCTCTTCAAATCTCAATTTTCAGCCAAGTTGGTGTACTGGCGGTATATAAACCAAGTCGAGTCATCCACTCATAAAATAAAATACACAAAACCAATAAGGAAATACATGATTGCATTCTGAGGTGATTGAAAACCTAAGGATTAGGGTTTCTTTACGACATATTGTACAATGTGATCGTGAATGCACGTTTGAATGCTTGAGCAAGACAAACATAACAACAAGCTACCTCGTGACGACAGTGAGAGGAACTAGGAACAGGTACTGTTTTGAGAAGCCAAACAATTGTATAGGAAGCAACAAGCTAGCTGAGTGTTCAAGTAAGGAAAATATGAAACCAAGTAATCAAAACAAACCTATTGAAACATATTTTAACCTGATCTTACCAGCTTTACACTATTTCACTATGAAAATCTCAGTGTTATGAAAAAAAAAAAAGAAGCCAATTGTTGTCCCAAGGAATAACGATAAGCAATAAGAATTATTGTTTCCACAATTTATGCCATAAACAATCGTCACAGAGTTTTCAACTCCCATCAGAGTTTGTCAGTCTTTTCCAAGAAATCATTTACTCAAGCCCTAAATAATAAACAACACACTCTTAAGCTGTAAGTAATTAATGGAAACTTTGTAAGCTGACAAAAATGGACGATGACGCGATACCGCTACTGTTATTTAATGGGGTTTTGTTTGTTTGAATCGTAAATCTCCCCCCGTGGAAGTTAACATAGTAACATGATCTGTTTGTCCTTGCTGCGATAACGACACGCGGTAAAAACACCCACTGCTCCTCCCTCGCATCTCCAATCAGAACCAATCATGTATCTGGGGATGCGGAGATGCAGCATCCAGGCAAGCCATACTTTCTCATCCAGTGACGCGACAATCCATCATAAATTTGCAAGGTTATGCTGATGCAGGGGTTCGACTACTGCAATCTTTATTTTGCATCACTTCATCAGTGTAATTCCGTGCTAGGAGTACATCAAGATATATTTTGCTGTAAACCATATATGAAGAATGATGCAACTAATTTTCATAATTTTCCTACAAATGGTTTTTTAATTTTTGTTTTCTTCTCCCATGTGTATGTGAGAGGCTCAAATTTCCATTTATTTATGACTCATCTTGGTTGGAGTGATAAAGATGTCAAATTTGCTAAGCTCTTCCAAAATTAATTAAAACAATAATAACCGTCGAGCAAACAACTGTTTTTCACTTTTATAACAAATGCAAATGTACGACAACGTCTCAAACTTTTCGGTATTAAAACTCCACGATCATCTTTACTTTTATTAGAAGAGAAAGGAAAAAATAAATGAATGCTTCCTTCAATTCAAAGTTAGGGATTTAATCTGATCTTGCATAATAATCATGTTAGCTTCGTTAATTTAATGTCTTTGTCTGGACTATTTTATGTTTAGTGTTTTTTGTTATTTCTATATTAAAGATATATTTAAGTTATATTGAGATATTTTTCGGTTTATTTCACTCCTTTCTTACCTGTCTCCATCCTACATATGCACTCAAATCAACCTTTCCTATATGTAAAGCACTAGTTATGA
>KN883590.1:89892-104203 GCA_000934455.1 Apostichopus parvimensis | reverse complement strand
AAAGTTTGATATAATGACCTGTGTTACCCTTTTATACATTTCTTTCAGATCACAAATTGATCAAAACTGAGACATCTTTACAGATATTTTCACCGGATAAATATTAATTGGGTTCGCCTGCAAACGATTTGGACAACCGGATACATTGCATGTTACTGGTTAGACACAACCAACCGGAGAATTTGCTACATTTTGACTTCCAAACATCATGATTCGAAATACTGTAAGTTAGACACAAGATGACAACAATTATGCAGATCAAGTCCTTCGACATTACTGTCACTTTTTTTAAAAACAAATGTGGTCGACGCAAGGAATCTATGAAAATCTTGTACCTTCCCATTCCAAGTATTTTGAGCTTAGGCCTACGTACCAGTATTTGTGCAAAGACTGATCTCCCCCCTCCCTCCCCCCTCTCCCACCTCCCCTCCCCTAACTTACCACTGTCAAGAAGAGTTCTCCTCCGATTACGATCCAGACCAACGTAAAGGCAATGATGAGAAGGATGCAACAACTGAAAGATATCGGGAAAAAATACGGAATAAAGATATCGATAAAGACGTTACCAAAATGGAGTGTCACTAAAAACTTTGGCAGAATTTTTCAATCATCAATATGTAGAAATATGAAGGTGCATTTCCAGGATAAAGTACTAAATTTAAACAAAAAGAGAGATGGAAAGGACTGGTTACCAGACAGACTTTCTTTATAAAAAGACTTCCACACAATATCAAACATAACTGACTTAATGGTGAAGTGTTTAGGCATGGGGTGGGTTAACACGGGTGGAGTGGGGTGGGGTGGGGTGAGGTTGGTTTACTTTAGGGCTAGACCCCAGTTGCATGGATGGGGAGATGATCAATATCTTGCTATGTACTTACAAGATAATCCCTCCTCTAAGGGACTTCCCTGTACAGAGTATAACAGCTAAACACAAGGCAATATCCACACACAAAAGACCGATGAATATCGACCACCTGAAAGAGAGAAAGAGAGATACGAGGGGTGTAACAAAACAAAGGGATAGATTAACTTGTGGACAATATTTCTAGCATTTTGTTGAGAGAAACCTGTGCAAGCTTCCCTAGAGCTATTTAGATTTACATCAAGCAACTTTGCATCGCTCTGTAACACCATTGGCTACTGGTATTACAGTCCAATCCCAAGACTCCAAAGTGTAATTTAACTTGCAGACTCCCATCCATTTCCTTCCCTAAAAAAATGAAAAGGCAACTTTGAAACAAAGTAAGGGAAATGATTGAAAAATTATCAGCATGGACATTTTTTGCATTATTCCACCTCATCGACTTGCTTTCTTTGTGAATATTGTATGTACGGAATTAGAACAAACGACGTTGGCGCTGACATGTCCTGAAGAAGATCTATCCTTGCAAGTTCTTTATAGATATTGTCTAAAAATTGATTTTTAAAAAATTTATAGACAGAGTAGAAATTGCCATCTAACACAAACAACTGGACTTAAGAAAGAAAAACCAATAAAGGAAGATAGCTGTAAGGAGCAGGCAATAACTTTGTGACCATGCAATGGAGAATGGCAGTACTGAATAGGATATCAATTATGCCACATGAGTCGCAGAGAGATGACCTCCAAAACTTAAAACCTGCTTCGGCCATGTTGGAGTATTTGCCTCACTACCACAACATGTTGCAGCACAGGAAAATTCCAACACTTCTTTATCAGTGACGAACTTACCCTGTCCCCTCACAACAACTGTACTCTCACACTACCGTGTCTGGCAGAGTGACCTGGTGACCTTTGACACTGACCTCCATGGTCACTGCTTACCTCTGGTCAACCTGCCTCCTCTTTGTTCTAAAATACAAAAGATTCTACTTGTGTGTTTGAAAGGGCTCTCGAGATCTTTGTGCAATGGTTGGGCAACGTTGCAGTAGTTGTAACCGGAAAGGTACGCCGGGGAAGCAATTGAATAATGGTAGACCAGAGGTTGACGGTGCGCCCCTCCCCCCAGCCCCCCCCAGATAGGATATCTGCAGCAGTCCCACTGAGGATCTCAGCGGTGGGGTCGTGTGGGAGAAAAGAGTCGATGCAAGCCGAAGAAACGTTATCCTGACTTACCCCCACAGATGGTACTCTCCAATCGAGTGGGACGCCGACACCAATCCGTTAAACAAGCCGGTGTCAAATTTATCTTCGATCCCGCTAATGTTAGCTGTGATTTTCTGCGAGACGACCTCGACGTCCTCTGCAAAGTGCTGGAGGATCATCAGAGTCGTTCTGTTGCTGGTGCAGTCTGGCAGCCTCTGCAGGAGTTCGTCTGATGCAGTCCGAACCGATTCCATCTCGTTGTCGATGTCGTTCACCTATTTGTTTTGGAGGAAACGAAAAGACAAGAAGAGAAAAAGAGAGATAGCAAGAGAACCAAATGTTTATCAGTGTCATAATAGCATTGACTAAATACTCCAAATTATTCCACTCATTTCCTTCAGTCTGTTTTCATGTTTTGTTTTTTTTCCTTCTTAACGTCAACCTGAATAGTTCACAAATCACTACAGTTTTAAGCTACGGCAATAGCCATGGAGCTGTAGGTGTAGGTCAGGGGAGAGATCAAATGGTACGGGAACAGATGGACCACCTCCAACCCTATCTTTGCTTTAATGTTGAATAACATCACAATTCACTACCCTTGAAGTATAAACCAAATTCACTAACATCAGGAGGGACAGACAGACAGACAGACAGACATAATCTCACTTACAATACTCTCAATTTCCGTCACTGTCTCATTGGCTCCTTCAGTAGCCTGGATGTAGTGGTGTATGCCCGATGCTGTCACACTGTTGCCATAGAAACAAACACCGATGGATGTCCTGACAAATGAAAAGCGAGAAAACTAATGTCAATTGTTGATTGAAGAGAATTGTTGATTGCTTAAAAAAAGAGGGAGAGAGACCTTTGATATATATGAAAATATGAATCGATTATCATTATGAATGTACATGTCAACAAAACTAATAGTGAATTCCTTGAGGAGGAACTGATGTTATAGAACACGTACCAGTCGAAAAATGTTCAACATGTACCGTCTGGGTATACACATAATTACATACTGTTCTTGTGTGAAATACACAGTATTTCTGGATATGGTTTGATTCCAACAGTTCTTAATTACCATAAACTTCAAGGTTCTGAACATTTGATAAGCACACATTGCAGGCTTTTCATTATATTTCAAAGTCTTTACCTCTGAAATCAACTTTTGGAAGGCTGCACAAGATTTTGGGGGGGGGGGGGGGGAGGGTGGTACAGGTGATGAAGAAGGCAGAGAGAACATTTTATCCTGATACATCTTTTGATTTCCTGTTGTGCCTCCACAGAATGTTGATTCAAGGTCTTCATTCACATACCATAATTACTAATTAGAGTAAGTTGTTGGAAGAAACGGAATATTAATCAACTCAGTGGGGGAGTGGGAGGGGGTAGGGGTGGGAGTCCATATACTGTAATTTGTGCACCCAATACATACTGTACAGTAGGGTAGCTCTGAGAACACAGTGGGATGATTGGTCATTCTGCTGGGAATTATACCGGTACATTCATATTTGAAACATTGCAAGTGAAAGCCGATACGATCTATGGCTGGTTCTCCCTTGTAAAATCTACCGGGCTATGCGTGCAAGATAAGGTTTCAAGAGTGACATATTTGCAGCACAGTAGTACACTTATGTAAGTAACATCAAGAGCAATACAGTACTGACAAATGTGCACATTCAGTGATTTGTCATGAGTCAGGTACAGTACATGCACAGCAATGAGAATTCAAAATAATCAAGATGGTTATTAAACCCATCAAAACATTTAGAATGCAAACATGATCAAAAGAAGAAAAGAAAGGAAAATAATGCAGAAGGATTAAATACTTTCATGAATGTTTTTATAGCAAAATTTGTCGGTCATATAAACAGTGGACTGTATACCAACTACTGTAATTGCCTGCTCATTGCAAAAGAAGAGAAATTTCAACCTTTATAGTGAAAGAAGTGAATGAATTCCTAGTGGATAGATCTACTGTAGGGGCAATGGAATATGGAGTTGTATAGTGTCATAATTGAAACACAAGTTCGTATCTTCTTTATATTTCCTGTTGGCAGCCTTTTGTAGACAAGTGTATAGTGCTCAAAGATAGTGCTCAAAGATACTGCAAAGGGCCTCTGGGAAAATTTGTCTTGAAAATGGCCTTGGTGGTTCTGACTCAATTTATCAAAACTCTATGACTAAGACATTTCTACTTAGAATTTCTGTCAATCACCGCACTTCAGATGTGAGGCATCTTTTAGGGTTACTGGAGAACCTTTAAATAAACCTCGACTGCCGGAAAACCAAACGAGATGAATTGTTTAAAATCTGGATGTTGTAACTGCCAGAAGCTGTGAAGTCCTACTATAAATCATCTGCCTGTTTTCACAAACTAACAGTGCGGCTGATCCATACTAAACAATTTCACTTAGGGTTCGTTCCTTGTTTGGTTCAAAATGTTTGAAATTTGCCTCTAGAAGCAAGTTGATGTTTATACATTTGACTGTTCCATAAGAGACTTTTGAGGAAGCTTTATTACTGGATCAATGTATTATTAACACTGGTACCTGGGAATGGATTTCACTATAATACCAAATCAAGATAAACTTGTAACTTTGTGGTTGCAAGTGGCTGCAGGGGGAAGGGGGAAGGGGGAGGGGATGAGATAGGGTGGAAATAATGCAATGAGCAGTCGAGCCATGTAAACTTTGGCTAATATAAATCTACAGTCATTAACATTTTGAGACAACTACATAAAAAAAAAATCAAGACTGCTATCGTACATCAAACACTGATTAATGATGGAAACATTTTCACTGGTGAAATTTTGAATCATACTACAGTATGAAATGTGTCCCGAACGGCAATGAGGGCAGTATTGAAGAACAAGATGTGTGACCTGATTAATTCACTTCGGCTTTGAGTACAACGGCTTTTGTTGGTTTTTGTTTGCTGCCGTGTTGGACGAATCTAACCGTAATAGTGATTACCGACTTAACGATCCACGATATGGTGCCGACTTTGTAATCCGGTAATTTTGCTAGGTTGGTATGAGTGACTCCACAGTTTTCCCTTTCGGGGGAAACCACAAAGGAGAAGTGGTGTCATGGTGGTGGATGACCTTAATCGTGGATACAGGGACATGCTTCACTTTGACTTTCTTTAAAAAAAATTCAAAAAACCTACAGTATGTATAGGACTGTACTGCACTGTAGCCCAGTAAATATACTATATTGCAGCAATTTTATCCACAATAAGAGAAAGATGTTAAAAGCTTGTTTTCACAATTAAATCTTTCTACTTTCACTCTCGTTGAAACATCAACAAGTTGAGTTATTCAGGAAGACCCACATGCATTGTACTGATGACACAATAACACTATATAGTACACCTCACTGCATGGGAACGAATGGATTCTACTGTATTATACCTTCCTGTCCAAATTTCTTTAGGGGACAAGCTGTTGACCTTTTGCAACACTATTGTTAATATCCTTTTGCAGAAATCTGAACCGATGAATATATTCACAAAGGATTAACTTTCTTCCTATAAATCTGCCCAGTAAAGCTGCAATCACAGTACACAGTAGTTTAGAATAATCGTATTATTTTTCTTTGAATGACTTTCACTTTTATTTCATACGTATGTGAAAATGGGAGCCACTCTCCTGGAAGTTACTGTAGCTACTGTACATCAAAGTGAAAACAGGTTTTAATAAAGTATACTGTAGATGGATATTTGTTGGCCAAAATGTCAGACTTCATCGCATAATTATTTCAGACTGCTCAATAACCTTCAGCAGTGTCTATTTTACCATCTTTCCTCCAAAGTTTGCTTAAACCCATCTCCTCTCTCCATCCGGCTACTACTGTACGTACATGTACACATTAATACCCTGTCTATATACTGTAGTGTGAGCTGGTATGGGGCCCGCCAATATTCTTCCACATGGTGACTGATGCAGACCTGTCAACCTGTTTGACCCTAAAATAGGGAGAATAACATTTTTCAGGGCCAAAAAATAAGGAGAACAAGGGGAAAATAGGGAGGTTGGTAATTTTCAACTGAAATGATATAAATACTCCTAATTAAGTATAGTCTACTTATGCAATACAGTGAGAGAATCATCCAATCAGTGTTTCTTGTTGTAGTTTACAGCAGCAAGTTTCCTTAATATTCGGTTCGTATCCCGTAACGTTAACATTTCCTGAACGTTTCCTTTCTAAAGTTATACAAACTAAAGGACTTCAAGATTCGTAACCTGTAACGTTAACAATTCCCGTACGTTTCCTTTTGAAGTATAATATTTAATTAAGGTTGGTCGAAATGACCAGCAAGGTTGGGCGAAATGACCAGGTTGGTTGGGCGAAATGACCAGGCTGGTTGGGCGAAATGGTAAGGTTGGGCGAAATGGCAGTTGGGCGAAATGACCAGTTTCCCTTGCGAACTACTCTGAATAGCCTTTCCTGTTCAGCGTAACTGTGGGGAATTACTTAGCATAGGACTAATTGTTGGCTATTTTCAGAAATGTCGCAAGTGATGAAACATTAAAAACAGGGAGAATAGAATATGAAACCGGGAGATTCGGGTAAAAACCGGGAGTCTCCCAGTAAAACCGGGAGAGTTGACGGGTCTGCTGATGGCCACTTTCACTCTAGATACCACCTTCCATTAATTGCCAAAACTAACAAGTATTTGTTAACAAATTTATGAGAATGTGTGTCTACAGGAGAATATTACATGAGATCAATGCATCTTTGTAGATTTATAGATAAAGAACTTATACTGTAGGCCCACACAAACTTGAATCCTCCATCTCAAATCAACTATACTGACAAATCATTACACCGAACACTTCATCAAAATTCACGACTATATTTTAGGTTTCTTGGGAAGTTCAAGTATTTTATGTAAATTACGAACAGACAGATGGACTGCCCGAAAGCTGGTTTTCAGCACTTTCCTTTTTGCTTTGATCTTGATGTGATTTAATCCGACTCAAAATCAGTCCTAGTTTCAGCTTAGTCTGCAAACTACAGACGATCTACTGTTTTGGCATTAATAATTAACAGTAAGGGCGGAGTAGTACTATATAACAACTCCATAAAAACTGTTTGGTTACTTATTGAAAGCTGATTAAAAGCATATGTAGTACGTTTGTGTTGTCAGTGGACTGATTTGTTTCATAAGGTTGTGGATACACTGTATACTAGTTGCTACTGTACACTGCTACTGTACATGTATGGTAAAAATGGCTCAAACTGTGTACAGTAAGACGGTAAAAGTTGAGAAGATATTAAAAATGATACTCTAGGATTTTTAATTTATAGATCTTCCACTAGATTAAACCATGGAGGTAAAACTCTGTTTTTACCTCCATGATTAAACTATTGATAATTATGAAATACCCTGCCTCATTCTACAATTCATACCATTTCATTCCCCCCTATAACTTCCAGGCACTTGCAGTGGCTGAGCATCCATACAATCAGGGGGGGGCGGATGCCCCCCTGACGGACTCAAATGGGCAGCTGGCGCCCTTTTCAGCTTTTTACCACTTTTTACTTATTCGTGATTATTGTCTTTTTTATTGCGCTCTCATCTACCTATTGACATTTGTCACATCATCTGCAAATTAGCAAGGCCTGGAAACGGTCATTTCCGGTGATCTAGGGAGTATCTTTACTCAAAAAATTGTTGAACGCTCCGCGCCAACCTGTGGTGGCGCTCCGCTAGATAGTGTCGAAACACCCCTGTAGATCATTCTTGCCCCCTGACCAATACCCCTAGCTCCACAACTGGGCACTTGACACCAGGGGCCATATGTCCATCCTGGAAGTAATTTCACAGTGCTCAACACACCACTGACAGCAATTTGACAACTTTGAAAATTGACATGACCATTGCCCCTTATCCCCCCCCCCCCTTCTCTCAAACCTATGTAAACCTAATAAATATGTATGACATGTACACAGGATATGCATATTCATATTTAAAAAATAAAGTACACATACAGTACATGTAATATATAAACAAACTAGTTCATGAGCAAGATTCTGCAATATTTTCTGTCCACAAGTTTTATGACAGTTCTACGACTTATCTCCACAAACCATATTTATGGTTATAATCCAGAGAAAGATTGCAAGTTTCCTGCCCAATGGTCAACGGGAGATCAGAAATATCCTGCCATATGTCAGCATGGTGGTGTTATTGTAAGAAGAGATCTACGTAGCTCCATGTAGCTCCTAATGCCATGCACAAAACAATATAAACACCTCTAATGTGATAACAGGGAAGTTCCTCTAGGGATCAAAAGTATGAAAGCCTATACGCAGCTATACTGTCATGAAAATCTCATGAAATTTGAATTTAAAGGTCATATGTATTGGTAACATTTCTAACACTTATTCTTTTAAAGTCTCAATACGTGTTTGCTGATGAATTTCGGAAAACAAACTTCGAAATAGATTCAATGTTTCTTAAATTCTCAATGCACTCAGGTGGGTTTAATAAAGAAAAGCTGTCGCAATCGAAAGAAATTTATTTTCTGTTGCCCTTATGGTCCGAACGATTTACCGTAAAATCACTGCGACCCATATCAGCATGTTCATTACACAAATGTAACCATATAACCGTATCGTCCACTCGTAAACTGTCCTATGCCTAACGGTCGTAAACAAAACAGAGAGATTTAATTGGCAAATGATCTGTTGGACGGGGTTTTGCAAATTTTGAGTGAAGTTTGTAGAATCTACGGACTCGTTAAAAAATCTGGCAAATTTTATTCAGCTGAAAATGTTTAACGACAGATCTGACTCAATAAAAAATAATGATTATTAATATGAAAATTGCATAGAATGGTGTTATTTTCACTGACCTTTTAGGGCAGTAAGCTGGAAAGGTCGAATGTTAAATTTGGCAAATACACATTGAGACTTTAAAGCAGCATTTTGCGTCCTTTTCTATGATTTTTCTCAACCTCACTGACTCCACTATGCCATAACGACATACATAACTAGCTTATCTATTTAAATCTTACTTCAAATGGTGGCATAAAAGTCAAAAAAATTGCAACATTCAACTTTGTTTTTCTCCAAGATATTTTCCGTTGGGATCCCAATAAACCTCGCCCATAATATGAATATTTCAACACTACGAACGACCAATACATAATACAACAGCAAACCTTATTTGTGTACAGTCTATATGGCAGTTGTACAAAGGAGTTCCATAACAGCTCCCTGGTTGTACCAACGCAAAAGTCTTGACTCTATTTTTAGCAACGGCTCATACTAAACCTGCATCTCTGATTGGTTGAATTCAAACCAGTGGGTTTGGGGGAACTGTATGTGTTTAGTTTTAAATGTGAAATTTGTCGTGGACACTCTTCTCGCTATCTGCAAATATCCTTAATTACTCGCCAATTAACGTTGTTGGCAGGGAAAAACTTGGCTAATATCTTAGTTTGCTGTTTTGTGATTGATATATGAAAAAAACTCGATGGACATGTCAAAAAAGTAGAAAACGGCGACCAAACGCAAAATGCTGACTTTAAATGGAATAATGGAGTAATTTACCCATTGTACTACAGTATGTGGTGCATATATGCACTGTGCAGTGTAACATTGCTGTTTCTATCATGTATCTTTACTGTATGCCTACTATTTAGATAAGATGACATTCAACTTGTCCTATATACACACATAGTAGCATATTTTATAAATCTTATCATATACACTGGAAGATATGTCAATAAATACTCCTCCTTTCCTCCGCCGACTGCGTATTTACCCCTGGAAAGGATATCTTTTGATAAATGACAATGTCACTGTATCCAATTACTGCACAGGGTTTGATTTATTAGGATGTATGAAAGGTACAGTAATGGCTTTGATGCCGTGTACTTTGCACTTTATAAAAGGAAAGCTGCTTATATTCATCTCTGCAACAAGGAGTCCATTATCAAGTATTTATGCATTTTTTTCTTAGGCATATCATTGTATACATTATATGTAGATCTGTCGCAACATAACCATAATGAACCATTTACAACTAATGTAAGTTACCATAAAATGCAAACTGCATCTAGTGAGCACTAGAGAGGATATTTGAGAAATGATTGATGTAGCATAAATTCCCTGTTTAATGTACAGTATCTGTCATGTACACATGTCATAGATGAAACACTATGTATATATACATACAGTATGCACATGATCATAGGGAGGCTGAGTTGGGTTTTTAATGTCCAGGCAAAGTGCAACTTTACAGTAATTGATAGTGTATGACCTACAATTCGGCCAGGCAATTGTGGTTAACAGTAATGTACTGCACTATAAACAATAACAAGAGTGTGCATTAATTTCTAACAGAGCTTTGTCAGATTGTGTGCTGTTTATATAGCTTTATATGAGCACGCTATCATTTCTGTGTAGTTGCAAGTCAATTGTTCCTCCTACCTTCCTCATCCCCCCTCCCCCCACCCCCCACCTGCCACTTCCAGCTACACATTTTTTCTCTTTATCTGAACTACAGAACCTGTTTCGCCATGTTATATCGCTTCACTGATTACTGTACATGTATGTTAACAATAGTTTTACTTTAACGTAGGTAGTACTTCATTAATGCCGCTACATGAGCACACCCTTTGGGTAATTCAATTGCCTATAATGAATTACCCATCCGTGACTAAACATTGTGCACAAAAGTTGTCCTATATAGTTACAATACCTATTAACAGATCTCAATGTTCAACACCTTCAACATGCTTTCTCGCCACCAAATTTACAGACTTTGCCAACAAACTTAGTCCAGCTTTCACACTTTCCTGGCCTTGAGCTTCATATACCTGTTGCACTTTCACATACACACATGTATGTGTGAATGTAATTGCATAGCAGTATTATACTGCAGCAATCATTTGACTTTATATTGGAAGAGGAGACACTACTATTAAGGTATCTTGAAATTTATGCCGTATACAGTATTGTATCTTCCAGCCGATCCATAACAAAATTCAGATCAAAAACATGGTGAAAAAATGAAATAATAATAAGCTTTTACATAGACATAATTTCCAAGAAGAGTTCCATAATTTGAGTATGTGTAGGACATTTCGGGGTATATATTCCCTATTTTAAATTTAATGACAGGATGCCAAGTGCAGTACAGCACACATGCACAGGATAGTAATTAATATAAAGAATGGGCCTTTAAAAATCAGAAAAACAAATTGTTAGAATATCATGTTACTGCACGACCACAGATTGTTTTCAAACTCTGGTTTGACATCACAAAGAAGATGTTTTTAAATATTAGTTAGAAAACAATGACCTGGGAAACCTCCAAACTTCTGAAAGCTGTTGAAAAACACAGACCTGCGTCATAGATACACAGCAGGAAATATCATCGTTGGTCGGTGACCTGAAGTCATGTTAATAATTATAGTGGAAAGAGAATTGGCAAAGGGAGGTTGATGGGTGGGTGAGAAGGTGTCTGGGGGGGGGGGGACTGCTTTGTGACTGAACATTACATGAATGTTTTGGGAGTGCATGTAACAATGAAAACTTACCATCTTGCATAATTTACAAATACTTGCAATTGATTTATAGTCTGTAGATATATATATGCACAGTACTTGCACAACCTGTATGCATGAGTTTGTGTGCAAATATATATTACATTTTAGGTATAGTTCTGCATACGAAGAATATTGAATTGTGTGATTCGAGTGTCTCTTGCTTTCGATATATAATGCTAATTCACAGACCCTTACACACAGACACACACATATTTATACATATAGTACAGTACTTACACACAAAGCAGCATTGTAATGATAAGCCACCATCTTAATCTTATGATGCCTTTTCGAATGTTGACTGGTTGGTTTCGCTTCAGGCAGAGACAGCAAGAAAAGAGGAGAAGGGCCACGATGCAGAACCCCAACCAGACGATAGGCATTCCAGCCCAAAACAGAAGAGTCTGAAAAGAAAAAAAAGAAGAAAAAAACAGTGAGAAATACGGAAGAAATGTGTCGTCAATGTAAGTTTCTGTAGGACACATTTAACGGAAGAGACACTGTAGGGTGTAATTAGACAACTTATGAAATTTAAGTCAATGGTTTTATAATCCCATACTGACAATACAATACAATACAACAAATAAGTACTTCAAAAGGGTCAAAAAGTAATGTTATATTACCTTTTGATCTTAGACACACCTAATTTGTTAATGCTTCCATTCCATCCCTCAACTTTTCATCGCCAAGACACTCAAATTATCATATTAATAAAATGTAATCATTAGTGTCTGTAATTAATTACAAACTGGAAAAGTTTGAATTTTTGCAAGTTTTATTTCATTTTACATGCATGTGATACTGTGATATCCTAATTATATACGTACACTTATCCATAGGTACTGTAGGCAATAACTAACCTACACACTGTTCTTCATTTTACATGCATACATGTACTACTGCAATATCCCAATTACATCATATATGTATACATGTATGTACAATTATCCATAGACAATGGTTAACCTACACAGTTCTTTATTTTACATGCATGTGCTACTGTTATATCCCAATTACATCATTATATACTTGTGTGGAGAATTATCCATAGGGAGACAACGGCTGAACCTACACAGTTCTTTATTTTACATGCATGTGGTCAGTACTGTAATATCCCAATTACATCATATATATACATGCATGTACAATTATCCATATAGGGAGACAATGGCTAACCTCCACAGTTCTTCTTTTTTTTTGACATGCCTGTACTATTGTAATATCCCAATTACATCATATATATATATATAGTTATCCATAGGCAGCCAATGGCTAACCTACACACTGAATTTCATTCAGCAATGCAATTAACCATTATGATCAAATTTGTTCAAGCGTGACATTCTTTATTCCTGTCCCCACTTTGTGTTGTGCAAGCAACAATGGGTGGGTAATGGCAGTCAGAATGAGTCACACATTTGACACAGAGAACAATGGTATCATTCCCAGGAATGCTCCAAGCAGGTACAGTAATATTACAAAGAAATAACACATAATAAACTTTAGACAGAGCTGTCTTTTCATATACAGATGTCAGTGAGATGATGTGTATTCTAGATTGTTAATAAGAATGTATACATTTAAAGCTTTCAAGAAACTATGTATACCCATTTCTACCTTTACATTAATTACTGTGTGTCTATAACTTCTATGTACAATATTCTTACAAACTTCACTGTACAGACTAAGTGAATTATGTATGCTTCAACAACCACGGTGTCAGTAAGTTTCAAAAAACACAATCTTTTGACCATAGGCGTAGGAGGCGGGGGGGCTGGGGGGGCTGCAGCCCCCCCAACCAAAATTTTTGGTGAAAATTCGGGCAATATGGTGAGAATTTTTCGGGCACCTACTGAAAGAAGAAAAATTTGCAGTGTGTTTTTTAATTTTTTGGTGAAAATTCGGGCAATATGGTGAGATTTTTCGGGCACCTACTGAAAGAAGAAAAATTTGTGGTGTATTTTTCAATTTTTTTGGTGAAAACTCGGGCAATATGGTGAGAATTTTTCGGGCACCTACTGAAAGAAGAATAATTTGCAATGTGTTTTTCAATGGTTAAACTGATATTATTATTATCGTTATTATTGTAACGACTTCCCCAATAATTCAAACCAATATGGAAAGGTAATAACACGGAAAATATAACCAAAATTTTCGCGCGCTCCGCGCGCATTCAACATGTTAAAGTGGGTGTCATATAGGCATCCATCGGTTATCGGCATGTGATTTAATAACCATTCATTCATACTTAGTAAAGATTCCTAAATCCTATTGGTCCATTCAGGTCAGCTGACCGTGGTTAATCCTGTGAGTAACGCACGGTAAAATTAGCGGCGGATGAATACAATTGTTACCATGTTACCATGTTTTGTCGTCTGCTTTGATGAGCTATCGAAATACATCAAAAACACAAAATGGCTAATATAACGTTTGATTTGAACTTCGATTTGCGCACTTTAGACGAGGTAGACACTCAGGAAAACAATGGAAGATTTGCAAACCTGGTTGAGAAAGACTTAGATCGAATTGGAGAAGACAGTCTGAGTCAGAAATACACAAACCACTGTGTTCGTGCAACAACTATTACAACACTCAGTAATGCTGGCATCGAGACACGGGTCATTATGGCCATGAGTGGACACAGAAACGAGAGCAGTATAAAAAGTTACTGC
>KN883590.1:56818-75282 GCA_000934455.1 Apostichopus parvimensis | reverse complement strand
GGGGGGGGGGGTTAAGTCACTGGGGGTACTGAAGGGAGGGTTAATACACTGGGGGTATGTAATATTATGCCTTTAGTAATGACAGTATAGTACATTCAATGTAGGAAACATTCATTGCTGGAGTGAATGTGAATCAAAGTAAGTGCAGACGACAGTTGAGGAGGATACGTGAGGGAAATGTAGTGGTGGAGGGGAAAGGTAGTGGGGGAAATGTAGTGGGGGAAATGTAGTGGGGGAAAGGTAGTGGGGGAGTTAGTGGGGAAAAGGTAGTGGGGGAATAAAAACTTCAAACAAAAACAACTGCGTCCTGTTCTTTGTAATTGTTTTGATCGAGATGAAAAGGACGCATGCCTTCATTTCGACCAAAACAATAACAAAGAAGCTTCGTTTTAGATTTCTCATTCGCCCATATTTTGCGAATGGGCCGAAATATATGGAAAAAGTACATCGTCATTATAGTGTTATTACTTTCAATTACACTATAGCATTAAAACGATTCTAAAGAGAGAGGGATCGGTTAATTAATATTTATAATGGGATGCCTAATGAGGCTTTAAAGGATGAGTGTAGGCACAAGGACAATTTTTTTGTTAAGTTATTCGAATTTATAAACCAAAAGATTAACTTTAACACTTAGGCCTGCGCTGGTTTAGCCTTAAAGGCGTTGAAGACTCGCCCCAAACCGCATGCCACCCTCTGAAAAAGTTAACTTTCTGTTGCTTGCAAGTGAAGTTTTTTTCATGTCGCTACAAAATTGCAGACAGTAATGGAACGTGAAACCTTGTTATCTTTTATCTAGACCTGAGATGTCCATCGCTGCTATATATGTACACTGTGTTGTGGGTATCGACCGTAGCTGTATGTATTGACTGTACATTAGTGTCTAATTACCGACGGTAGCAGGCTGTGTGTGTATTTTCTGGGATCGATGGTGGTGTCTAACACTTCTGTTACACCTCATTGAAAACAAGGTCAGACTACCGGCATGAGACGTTTCTTTGTGCGCGAGTCTTCACACCCTTTAAAGCAGCATTGCAGAGATTCTGTATATATGCTAAAGGTGAACATTATGATCCTCATCGGAATAGTTATAGAAGCACATTACCAGCACTCAATGTTTTCTTTTTCTTTCGACAATTATTTATCAAGACCAAAGTCCTTTAAGAAATGGTTCCAAGCTGATAAAGAGGATAGAAAAATGCAATAAATTTAATTTGTCTACAGGAAGTGTAAAAGTGAACGCAACTATTGTATGCGTAACGAAAGATTTATATACATCGGGCAACATAAAACAGGCGGCGCTATCCTTTTTTACTCTTTGCTGTTGAAAGGATTCGACAATCACTATCTGGCTGTATATAACATCTAGCTTCATTCACGTTCTGTAAGTAGCATCATGTAAACAAATACTTTCGTCTGGGTTGCGCAACTTCCACCACACGAGATGACGAATACTGTAGTTTCTTAAAATGTTGCAACAACTTATTGTGGCTTAGTAGCCACAATCCTTCTCAACTTTCCTTGGCAATGATCGTTGACAGGCTGTCATTCGTATAGATTCCACAAAGTAAGAAGGAGGCTCGCTCTTCAGTGGAATTGTCATTGCTACGGAAAAAAAAACTTGCAGAAAGGTTTGACTTAAGTTTTAGTCTGTAACGTTAGCCTAACGTACTTAAGTGGACGTCTAGGCTACAGTTACCGATCTAGGCAGTAAGCCATTGGCATATTGATTATTTATTTACCTATATTTACCTGTATTTACCTGTACCCTCCACTTCTCAGCAGGTGATAGGCGGAGGATGACGGAGCAGGGAGCCATTTAATGGCTCATATGAGCTCCCACATTCCTTATCAGGAATTTGTCGAGTTGGCTCTTGAAAACGTTGACAGTGCTCGCTAATACAGCTCTGGCTGGAAGCCAGGCCATTCCAAATGTCAATTATTCTTTGCGAAAAAAAGTACTTTCTAATATTCAGCCTTCAGTGCTGCTTGTATAACTTGAAAGGGTGGCCTCTCGTAACAGTGTCACTGAATATAAAGAAATCGCTGGCTTGAATGTCCTCAAATCCTTTAATAATTTTAAATGTCACCGCGAATACGTCTTGTCTCTAGTGAAGTGAGGTTTAACTTCTTAAGTCGTTGCTCGTATGGGAGATGATGTAATCCTGGAATCATCTTTGTGAATCTCCTCTGAACATTCTCAAGCAGAACAATGTCTTTTTGTAAATACGGACACCAGTGTTTCTGCTAAGCTGCTATGACGCGATTTTGACGCAATGGCTTGCCGATTTGACGCACTGGCGTTCAGGAACGAGAGAGAAAAAAAGAGGGTTTCATTTTCTCCTGAATTTTATACAGTGTGAATGAAAACAAACGTTTCAAAAGGCATGGTGTTCAGAACTTCAACTTGAAGTGAAGAAATTATTACTGTAAATTGTTTCCAATTTATTGTCAGAAATGTTAAATTAGCGATCGTTAACTGTACCGTAGCAATGTTTTTCTATACAGTCACGCTGTAAAGCTAAATCATATAACGTAACGTGAACTGATGCATTGCCTACACTACGATGGTTCGCACTACCAGTGTACTAAATATTGTATCTGTATAGCCTACGTTACTGTACATTGCAACAGGGTCAGAAATAAGCGGGGACGACAGGCGATCCGCCCTAGCAAGTGCTAAAAAAGCCCTCTGAAAGCAAAATTGCGAAATCGAAAAAGAATAGAGAAATATCAGAAAATCGCCCTCGTAATATCAGGTGTCTGTGTAAGTTTAATTGTGACATGCTTTTGCTTTAGCTAGGGTTTGCAGTAGCAGCGCAAATCGCGCAAACAGTTCTCACAATCCCGCATCAAATGTGAAGCAGTGTGGGAGGGTCGCGCAAAATCACCGGGAACTTCTCGCACAGTCACTGGCAAATTACTGCCTCCAGTAAGCAATTTCAGTACCAGCGACAATAACCTAAAATCACCACAAATCTCGGACCACATGGTAGCTTAACTTCACACTAAGTCAACATGGAAATCTAAACTATCCATGGATTTATTCGCTAAAGTTGTGTCGCAAATAAAAAATAAAAATATTCAAGAAAAACTGCAATCTTCGACCACATGTTAGCCTAACAACCACACTAAGTCAAGGGGAAATGTAGCCTAACCATCGGTTTGCAAAAAAAAAATAATAACAATACTTTGCGAAGCTTTGTTTACATACTTTCCTTGCTGCTATCGTCGCGTGCATGGTAGCCGAACACCACACGTAGTCAACGGGAAAATCTAGCCTAAGCATCTCTTTATTTGCTGAAATTGTGACGCAGTTAGCTAGAACTAAAATATCCATGAAATGCAACCTTCGACCACATGGTAGCCTAACAACCACACTAAGTCAATGGGAAATGTAGCCTAACCATCGGTTTGCAAAAAAAAAAAAATGCGTAGCTTCGTTTACAACTTTCAATTTACTGGAAATCGGCAATTGTTTGGAAGGTATGTGCTATGTCTTAAAGAGGGAATGTTGTATTTTACATACACCGTTGCTGTGGCGATGTATTGAAGGTTTTAACTTCGATTACTTTTCAGCCGTATAATGGTTTCGTATTTGGTGGTGAGTGATTTTATCATCACACGAAAAAATACACGATTTAAGGAAAGGGCACCTTCAGCGGAATTAAACCTGTGTTTTCTATTTCAGTTGATGTGTTAGTGGTTTTTCGTCGTATATTCGGTGGATTGACGTTATTTGCTAAACGATCGCAAATTTTGGCAATTAAACTTTTAATGAATTTGCTATATGGTCGCATCATTATAGAAGAGGGTAATTGTGCTTACTTGATCCTGATGAATGCTTACAAGCATATCCTTAAACAGCATATTGAACTTTGGAAAAGAGCCCCCCTAAACCTTAAAAAAAGCCCTAATAAATACATTAAGGGGGTGATTTTAACTTTTCATTTTCCAAAATAGCCCCCAAAGCCAAATCCTAATTCCTACCCTGCATTGCAAGTGGTACCCTATTTAAGCCAAATATAGTTGTAAAAATAAAGCGTAATACGCAACAAACTAATTTATTATTATTTAGCAATCATCTTTTAAATAAAGCTCAGGGTTCCATGCCTCAATTTAAAATTAGACATTGGATAGGCCGATGTTTAGTACTATTACTGTCGAAAAAAATTTAACATCGTGAAAAGTCACGAAAGAATTGACCGATTGTGTTTTTGGTTCAATGAAATAATTTGGCCGGAATTTTTGCCTGTCTTGTTTTCATATGAACCTTATACTTCACGAAAAGAAACGATTGTAAATTCCTCATCAAGTTTGACAAGACAAACTATTAATTTTGGTGATGTGCGGGCTGACATGCCTCCACATTTTACAAACAACATATCATTTTATGAATGAATGTTATAAATTTTTTGACGACTGTGTACTCTACCCTTGTTATCAATCGTAGCCTATGTACATAAACCTTTCTCGCGGCATCTGATGGACGTATTAATCTGTGAATCTATGACTATCAAAAGGCCCAATATTTTTTTCTTCTTCAAACAAAGGAAATTTCATTACAAAATCCCTTCATAAGCATAGACCCCCAGGGGCGTAGCCAGTATGTAGCACCGTAGGCCTGGGCCTACACTTTTTTGGCAAAGTTACCTTTTTTTTTTAAAACACCCATAATTCAAATTCGTAAGCTTGCTGGACGAGTTTAAGAGTCTAGACTCGAAATACTATTGAAATGAACGTAGCATGGATATGGCTAAATTAGGTGACCTTTTCTTCTGTCATCTAGGCTGTCATTTCTATCGCGTGCCGTTTCATTCAACACTCTACCCGCCGAAAAGGACTAGGATCCGATCTTGATAGCTTTTTAACATCTATTTAAGAATCCGTTTACGCAGATAATATTTCACAGTCATTCCACAGTCAAATATGCCTAGATCCTTGATTAGCAGACTTTATAGAGCTGCAGCACTTTGTTGCCTGTTGTTGTCACGATCGGCGTTCCAAGTTCCAAAACAGCCTTTTCGATACACATTTACTAGCTATACAGTTGTTTCAAAGACACTTACTGGCTATAGTTGTATCAAAGACATTTCTGGCCTATCTTTGTATCTACAAGTATCAGAAGTTGAAAAGTAAGACTACTCTGTACATGAACCTTGCTAATTTTAAATACATTATGTAGTATTGAATTACGTACTATTTTAACTCGTTTGTTTTTTGGGTTTAAAAGTGATATTGAATGAGGTGTCTCAAGTTAGCAGAGGCTAGGGAACCAGAATGAACACTCGGGAAGGGCCGTTTCCGGCCACCTGGGGGGTTTGTAAAACCAAAAATTTTCTTGTACGCTCCGCGCCAACCGATGGTGGCGCTCCGCTCAGATAGTCGTGCCTACAACTTTGAAAATCCTGGCTACGCCCCTGACCCCTCCCCCAGGATAGTGGTGAGTCAAATGTTCAGATATTAGCCATTTTGACTCACATTTTGTAGGACACCAAGCTTCAATAGCGTACTCTAGATGTGGACGGACGAGAGACTTGTGCAACCTGATAAGAATGTCCTTTTCTTTATAACAAATAGATCACTTGATCATTCCAAGTACTTGATTTGCTGTCTTGGCGACTTTTGCACATTGCTGACTTGGACTCATACTGGCAGTGATAAGCACTCCTAAATCTTTTTCTTCTTTTATCGAAGTAATACATGTGTCACCCATATAATAATTGTAGTGCATATTCTTATGGCCAGCATGGAGACACTTACACTTTCCAGGATTAAACAACATCTGCCACTCAGTCGACCAGCCTTTGAGTCTATACAAGTCCTCTTGCATGATCATAGCGTCCACAGGTGATGCCATCATTCTCCAAATCTTAGTGTCATCGGCAAATTTAAGGACAGTACTATCAATATTATCGTCAATGTCGTTAATGTAAATCAAGAATAATATGGGGCCTAAAACAGACCCTTGGGGACTCCGCTAATTACCAGCTTCCACTCAGACTCAGCTCCATTGACACGAACTCTTTGCTGGCGACCTGTCAACCATGCCTCTATCCACTCGGAAACGTGACCCGAAATACCATGACTTCTTAACTTTTTAATTAGTTGAGCATGGGGCACCTTGTCGAATGCTTTACTAAAGTCTAAATAAATTATATCAACTGGTAAGTCCTCATCCATAAGGCTTGTAATACTCACAAGGAACAACAGTAAGTTCGTAAGACAGGATCGGTCACTTCTAAATCCATGTTGAGTAGACCCAATCAGGTTAAATTTAGCTAAATGATCCTCGATGGCATCCTTCAGTATTGACTCGAATACTTTGCTGACCTGGCTGGTGAGACTAACTGGGCGATAATTAGCAGAATCACTTCGCAATCCTTTTTTGAATAATGGCGAAACATTAGCTTTTTTCCAATCGTCCGGAACTTGATGATCCTTAAAACTTTTGTTGAAGATGACACTTAGTGGAGAGCTTATTTTCTCAGCAATTTCTATTAACAATGTTGATATCAGTTTATCTATACGTGGAGCCTTATCAGCCTTCAGGTTCACAAGCTTTTTCCTAATAATGTCCTCAGTAATTTCAACACTGAAAGTTCCTCATGACTACTACCATAAAATCTCTGACCTGGATGTGGAATATTGTCTAAGGACTCTTCTGTAAAGACGGACGCGAAATAATTGTTTAATACATCCTATCGCTATTTCTCTATCGTCCGTAATCGTAACACTTTTAGCGTCCATTAAGGGGCCGATTCTCTCCTTGGCCTTAGATTTAGATCTCATATATCTATAAAATGACTTTGTGTCTTTCTTAATATTCAAGGCCAATTTCCTCTCAAAGCCCCTCTTAGCTTTGCGAATAGCATTAGTAGACTTTTATATAAAACAAAGTCACTATGTGCTTTTGCCACAGTATAACGTTTCCATAACTGATATTTCTTCTTTCTAGCCTTCTCAGCCGCTTTAGTCATCCACATAGGCTTACTCCTCATAGAATGTTTGGATGAATGAACTCATAGCTTTTTCAACAATACTCTTGAATCTTTCAAACATTTGCTGAACACTTTTGCCACATAATTCCTCATTCCAATTAATCATGGAGAGAAAAAGTCTTCATACCTTCGTAGTCTGCTCTGTAATAGTCATAGTCGGTTCTTCTCTTCCTTTTAATCACCGCAGAAGATACAACGTCAAACAACACAATATTATGATCACTAAATGCATAGCTCCCAACTCTTGAGAAGGCAAATGCTGGTCCATGCCACGAATCGCCGTCCTGGGGGAGGGGTATAATAGGGGTTGTCGCCCAAAATTTTCTGAGAAATATGCATTTTTTTGTGTGTAACATCAATAAATTGAATAGTAGGTGATAATTCATTCTTTACCGTGGCATGAAAATGTTCGCTGCTCGCCCCAATGAAAAGAAATATAGGCTAATTTGAGGTTCAAACGATGCTGTAAAGGAGGTTTTATACTCTATTATGCTAAATGCTAAAGAAATGATGGTTGCTAAGTCAAAATTTGATGCAATTTTTTTTGATGTATACTTGACAATTACAATGCAGGTTTTTCGGATGCTTGCGCGGGTCAGCGGGTTTGGGTGTTAGAATGCGGGTCCAACCCGCGAATTGCGGGTCAGTTGGGAGCTCTGCTAAATGGCTCCCAGCTCACTAGTACATTCTTCTCCACCAGTTCAGGGTACGTAGATAGCACTAAATCCAAAATATTCTCGCCTCTAGTTGGAATCTTAACATGTTGCGTCAGAAATAAATCCTGCGTAAGCTTCAAGAACTCCTCTCCTTCAATACCAGATGTCAGTAGCTCCCAGTCTATTGATCTATGATTAAAGTCTCCAAGAAGGACAACAGAGTCAAAATGTTGACATGCTTTCCTAATCAAGTCATGCAGAGCACTAGTAGAACTCTCACTCGATGAAGGACTCAAGTAACAATTAGCAATAACAATGAATCCACCTCTGGTATTGACCTTACACCAAAGCATCTCAGTATCTTTAGTATTAGTATACTCTTCTAACAAAACTGCATTGAGACAGGACTTCGTATAGATGAGACATCCTCCACCTTTTTTCCCTTTGCGATCATTCCTCATTAGGTCATAACCTTCTATACTCAGCTCAGCATTGTTGATATTCTCATTGCTTCACGATTCAGTTAAATACAAATTACATCAGGGTTGATCTCAAAAGCGTAACACTGCAGATCATCAACTTTATTAACAATACTCCTTGTATTGACGAGGAAAAAAGACAGTTTATCCACTGAGTAACTACTTGTATCATTCACCGAGTTCAGGATTAATGATGAAGTATGCAGATCGCCTACGGTTCTGTAACAGTCCGAGTCACGATTCTTTATCATCAACTTTTTTTCCCCATTATCTTTCCGAACCTTCAGTTCATCTCTCAGAGCTTATCTGAAACCTGTTCCTTCCTCTTAAGATCTCGACTAATGAAAACTTTCTCAAAGCCCTCTATTTCCTTCAGTTTCCTTGAATTTTCCAGAACTTTGAACTTCTGTGTTTTATCCTCCAGTTTAACTCTAAGTGGTCTCCCTGCTATCCGCCTATCACTTGCTTTACTCGACTCTTTGCCTATACGGTTCGACTCAACTACCTTATTATTATTACTTGGAGTACTTGCGCAACGAGTACTTGCGCAACGCCCAGCAGAGTGACTGTAACTAGTGCTAGTAATACCTGTTTGTAAGGTACATTCAAATTAATACTGTTAATAAAACTTACTGATTGCCGGGCCAGTATGATGGTATACGGTAAATTTGCATCTTAACTTAAGGGGATTAATGTTCTTTCAAACTGGATAGTAACATAGATGACGAACTATCTAATTTTTCTCATTTTGTTAAGTGGTATCCTTCAGCTATGTGATTTCATCCATGGTTTAAACAGATTCTGCCAGAAATAGAAGAATTTTACTTTTTTTTTACTAAAGGTCAGGAGTAAAATCTCTAGAAGCAAGGAAACCTTTTCCTAACAAATTTCATGCATTGAATTTTACCTGCATAATTTGCCTAAAATGGGTGAAGTAATCCACAAAAGTGTCTCAATATACAACATTGATCCTTACTTGTTTCACTGTCGTAAGTTTGGCGCTTTGTAGAAATTGCAAATATAAAAGTGGTTACAATTTTGACTTACCAACATGGCAACTACAGTGTCCATCAGTCCAGCTCTGTTTGCAAAGTTAGGGGACATATGAAGTTACTGTAGAACCACCATACTATGCATGATCTTCCAATCCTAAATGTTGTACTTGTAAGATTAACGGTTTAAGATGGTGCCCTTCCTGCAGTAGTCTTGATAATGTTCAACAAGCTTGGGCAAAATGTTAACTTGCTTCTTTCTCATACTTAGATCAAGCCTAATGTTAGACTTACAATGCTTAAGTCCAAGTTGGGTGTTTATGCACTGGCCAAAGTTAAGATACAAGGACAGTGTAGGTATCAATACATTTTGAGAGATCATACTGTCTATGTCAGTGTTTCTGCAATCTGACTAAATTAACATCAACTTTGCTGGAAACAATCATGTCTTCTTATATTTGGAACTAAGTAGTAAATATTTTTACATTTCTATTTGTAGAAGTTTGTGACAATGGCCGAACAACTTGAATCCTCAGCTTCCTTCAAAATGCCTTCTCGGCTGCCAGAAGATTTGAAAGAAGAACTAAATGCCATCGCTTCGATATATTCAGGAAAAGATGAGGTTGCTGTTCTTGAGACGTCTGCAACGACAGGTGTAACGGAAACTAAAGATGGACATGTGACCATTCAAGTGTCACCTGACCAGTGTACATGTAAAGTGATTTTTACTTTGTCAGGTGAGTGGTCTACTGTGACAAACTACATTGTGAAAATTGAATTCAAAGCATCAGAAAAGTGGTCACTTATGAAGAAAAATTGTGATCCCCAAGGTATTTATTTTCTAGATATTTGTTGACAAAATACTGTTAACTCTCGATATTATAATGCTTGCAGTCAAAGTTGCCAACAGCTTGATCAGTCATTTTTCATCAGTATTTGTTTTGAAATTTAAGTACAGAGATGTCTGCCCACAGTTAGGGCAAGCATTACCTTTGAATTCAGTTCATATAGTGCTTGTAGGAAACCGAGGAAAATATAAAGGATTTGGCAACAAATGCAAGATACAATATCAGAGGCGTAATGAACCCATACAACACTTAAACTTAATGTTATCTCAAAGCTGAACATGGTTATACTTCTGTATGGAACTCTTCTTAGGGACTGCTTCAATGGTGTTTTACTCACATGTTGGTTAAGTGCTTATTTTCAATAATTCTGAGTTTGTGAAGGGTTTGGAAGGATCATCTTGGGTCTAAGTGGTCTGTGCTGGATCTTAGTGGATCATCTTAGGTTTTGGTAATCCTTTTAAGTCTTAGAGTGTCATTTCTGGGTCTAAATGATTTGTCTAAGTTTCAGAGTGGTGTCACCCACAAAAGTAGCAAGTGGCAATGTGACACATTCGCCTAGTGGCTGTCCAAAAATAAATATGCAATGTGAGAAAATACTCCAACCAACTTATGACACAGAACAAGTTTTATAAATTCAACTTCTTAATTGGCCATGTATTTATTTAGGAGGAACTTTCTCCTTAAAAGAAAAAAAAAATTAAAAGTTACAACTGCAATATTGCTTCATTACAGTACTGCATAAGGACACATATGACTATGAATACTTAGATACAATGTATTGCTTTGGAGCTTTCTTTACCCGATGAATCTTCTAGTCTGAAGAGCTTTCCCACCTTTATATCATGGAATTCTAATTTAACATTTATCTTTTAACATACAAATTCTGAATCGTCCATATGACGAATATAGTCTAAATGATGTTGACAATACTTGATGATACATGTGATCGCTGACATTATGTTGTGGTAGATGTTACGGTCGAAGTAGTTGCAAAAATATCCCCAAACAGTGCTTCAGGTCTTCAACTCAACGTTAGGAAAAGTGGCAAATGGTGCCATGGTCTGATGGTCTGTCTCTATTACAAATTCCTTGCCATAGAGATATGACTCAAACTTGAGCACAGCCCAGACTACGGCCAAGCATTCTCTCTCCATCACTGAGTATCTCATTTGACTCTTGTTCAGCTTTTTGCTAGCATAGGCTACTGGAAATTTTTCACCCGCAAACTCCTGAAGAAGGATCGCACCAACTCCTGTATCAGATGCGTCTGTCCGAAGTGTGAATTCTCTATGGAGGTCGGGGAGCCGAAGTATCGGTGAGCTTGCTAGCTTACTCTTCAGTGTTTGGAACGCCTGTTCCTGGCTCTCGCCCCATCTAATCACATTTGGTTCCCCTTGATTCGTACAGTTAGTCAGTGGTACTGCCACGGCTGCGAAGTTTGGTACAAACTTCCTGTAGTAACCTGCCAACCCTAAGAAGGATCTCACTTGAGTCTTTGTATTCGGTCTCTCTGCTTGCTGAATGGCTTTTATTTTGTCTGGTTTGGGCTTTACTCTACCTTCTCCTACAACATGTCCTAAAAATTCCACTTCATCGTACCCAATGAAACATTTTGTAGGTCTAGCTGTCAAGTTGGCTTTCTTGATTCTTGTGAAGACTTCTTTTACTCTCTGGAGATGTTCCTCCCATGTCTGTGTGTGTATCAGGATGCCATCAACATAACTATGGCCGTTCTCAATTCCTTTAAGAAGCTTCCTCATCACTCTGTTGAATGTAGCACCAGAATTCACCAGACCAAATGGCATCATATTGAACTCGTATAACCCATCATGAGTCAAAAATGCTGTTAATGGCTTCAACTCTTTTGCCGTTGGGATTTGTCAGTAACCTTTGCTCAGATTGATTTTACTAAAGTAGCAATCCTTGGATAACTTTGCAAAAATCTCCTGCCTGGTCTGGAACAGGTTCAGCATCAAACTCTGTGATCATGTTAATTTTGCGTGTGTCACAACAGGCCCTCAGTGATCCATCTGGTCTCTTTAATGCTACCAAAGGACAAGCGTACATGGACTCTTGCTGTGCGATATTACGCCCATCCTCAGCATACTTTGAATCTCCTTGCGGATATCATCTCGAAGTGCATGTGGCACTGGATAAGGCTTGCTCCTCATAGGTGTTGTATCGTTGACTTTGATGACTTGTTCGCCGAGTGTTGTCTTCCCTGGTAGGTCAGTCAAACTGTCTTCAAACTCTGTCAATACTTGTTGCACCTGTTATAGTTTTTGTTTTTCCTAATCGTCCACTGATATTCACATCAGTACTTCGCTCCTTCTGAAACATGAGTGGAAGATGTAGGAGATCATCTGTGGAAAATGACTTGAGTTCCGATAGACTAGATTCCTCTTGTGGTCGATCATCTTCTAGAACCGATGTGCAGACAACTTCATATATACTTTGCATCGGTGCCTCGAACATTGTGGCTGCCACTTCACGTCTGTTATATTTCTTTAACAGGTTGGCGTGGAATGTTTTGAACCTATGGCCAAAGTCTATTTGTAGTTCATAATACCCACTTTCTCCACTATTGGAAATGGTCCCTTCCACTGCATAAGTAGCTTGTTCTTATCAGTGGGTAGAAGGAGGAGGACTTCTTCTCCTACTTTCATGTTTCTTACTCTTGCTTTCTTGTTGTAGTAAGTCTTGTACTTTTGTCTAGACTTCTTGAGCTCCTCACATGCTAGTTGACATGTTTGCTCCAAACGTTCCTGTAAGTCCAACACGTACTGGTACACAGTCTTGGTCTCACTTACTTCTGATTCGCCGGTCCATAATTCCTTAAGAATCCGCATAGGACCACGCACGGTCCGTCCGTATAGCAGTTCAAATGGCGAGAAGCCTGTGCTTTCCTGTGGCGTTTCCCTGTATACGCAAACAGTAGGGGATCTATATATCTGTCCCAATCTGTAGGCCTTTCATCACACATCTTCTTTAACATTGCTTTCAATGTGCCATTAAATTTCTACACCAACCCATTGCACATGGCATGGTACGGAGTCGTGGTTAATCGGCGAATTGACAATAATCAGCTAACTTCTTTCATGACGCCAGAGACAAACTGAGATCCTTGATCAGTTAATACTTCTTTTGGGAAGCCTAATCTTGAATACATTCAGCTACTGCCTCAGCTTCAATGGTTTTCATTGGTACTGCTTCTGGGTATCTAGTTGCGTAGTCAACTAAGACCAATATGTATCTATGTCCACGCTCTGTGGCTGGCTTTATCGGTCCTACTAAGTCTACTGCTACCCTTTGAAACAGTTCTTCTATCAGTGGCATACTTCCTAATGGTACTTTAGTAACACGACCTTTAGGGAGGGTTCTTTGACATACATCACACAATTGACAATACCTGGTAATGTCTGCTTGCATTCCGGGCCATGTAAAGTCACTCATTACTTTATCAAGTGTCTTTCTGGATCCTTGATGACCCCCTAGAAATGATTCATGTGCTACCTTTAATACATGATTTCTGTAGTCGACTGGAACTACTACCTGCCTAAATCTGTTTCCAAATTCCACTCGAGGAGAACTAAATTCTCTGTTGAGAATGCCACTGGACTTCACATATTTATGAGTACTACCATTTTTACTCACTTTTTCATCTCCTGTTTTGGCTAACTGTCTAATTTTCCCTAAGGTGGGGTCCTGTTGTTGCTTTTCACGTAGCATTTCTGCAGTAACCTCTTCACCAATAGGAGACGATACCTTTAACTTTTTAAAGGGTTTCTCTTTTGCTTTGCTATGACTCCTTGTCTGTGCTGAGGCAACTGTGTTTGGGTCATCATAATTTCTCATTGTCATAGGCTTGGTTACATCTGGTTGTGGTTGTACTGGTTGATCCTGTGTATGTGACTTTTCCCAATTCGGGTCTGGATTGGTAGGTTCTCGTACACCTGGTACATTCCCCAGAATTAAATCATAGACTGGATCATTCATACACAAGGCGGAAACTGAACCTGAGAAGTAAGGAGTATCTACGAGTATGTTGGCAACAGGATATTGTCGTACCGTATCGTCAATCAGGATGCAAGTTTTAACATCACCTGTCATTTGGCTGGGCTTAACGTACTGAGACCTTACAACTACACCACTGCATCCACTGTCGCATAATACTTTAACACTCTTTGATTTCCTATCTTACCCATTTGAACCGGCATTGAAGATAAATTCTGGTCTTTACATGCGGCTGTAACTTGAGTCAATACAGTTAATTTGTGACCACAACCTAATGTGAAGAATCCCTTCTTACTTGCTTGGTATAGATGAGGATCTGGCTTTACCATCATAAATGCACCAATGTCTGTACATGCACCGCCAATTTCCTTTTTGTCTGGAAGGCTCTGTTCAGTCGAAGTTAAGGCTTGTTTCTCCATCATGTTGCTAAATACATCTGTCATAAGAGCCATGGTTTGCATCCGCTTTGACCTACAGTCAGATTGCAAAGTGGCCTGGTTTATCACAAATATAGCATTACTTGGGTTCACTTCTTTCTAAAACCATCGGCTGTGTGGTGGTATGCACGTAACAAAGCTTGCTTTACCTTGTCGTAATCTTTGGGATCCTCAAGTGAAAGTGATGAATATTCAAACAATCCACAACCTTGAATAAGTGCTGAAAGACTTGTGGCCCATACAGTATCCCTATCCCAACCTTGCAATGTGGCATAACGTTCAAATCTATTGATATACGCATCAATGTCATCTTTCTCTTGGTTGAATGGTGGCAGTTTAGGTGGTCTACTTCTTACTGCATTACCATTACCATGATAACCTCCATTACCTAACTGTGCTTGTGCCTCAGCTTGGGCTTTCTTTGCTTCTTCTATCTTAAAGTTGTATTTCTAACTGCTTTGCCTTTTCTCTTTCTATCTTTTCTTGAGCCTCCAGAATTTCCTTTTGTGCATTTGTTTCCATTTCAATTTGCCTTTCTTTAAATTGTCTAGCCTGTTCTTTAAGACTTTCATCTTTATGCTTATCTTCTTCTTGTCTCTGCCTATCTTCTTGTTTATGTGCATCAATAGCCCTTTGCGTAGCTCTTCGATCTCTTTCTTCGTCTCGTTCTTGCTTAAGTTTGTCCCTTTCATCATCTAAGAATTGTCTCAGTTCTACACCTTTGAGACCTAGCTTTTCTCCGATTGACATAAGTTTTTCTAACTCTAGTTGACTAGTCAATGTATAACGATGACAATGTATTGAAACCAATTACTGATGCCTTCAATTTAGTTTAGAGTGCACGCAATTTATAGTTACACCAGACAACGATGTAATTTCATATCATAGGTGACACAGTTGTACGATTAAACAACAATGATACACTAATTATGTATGTGAATTTCACATCTGGCATAAAACATGGAAAATACAAAACCCAATTATTTACTTGCCAAACAACATTACGTTAGAATGTTGCTTCAATTCTTGACAGGGCCGCCAGTAAAACGCTGGAATGGAAGTACACACAGGTAGACCGACCAAATAAAGAGCTGCTCTTGCGGAATTCGTCTGTGAATACAAGTAGTTACAAATAATTATTATACATATAATTCACAAGTTGAATTTTATGACACTAGTCAGTTATGTATTTCTCACTTCCGTCGCAAGAAAAATGCTTATGCCTAAATTTTGGATAGAATTCCCGGACAGGCCCCCATTTAATTGTCACCCACAAAAGTAGCAAGTGGCAATGTGACACATTCGCCTAGCGGCTATCCAAAAATAATATGCAATGTGAGAACATACTCCAACCAACTAATGACACAGAACAAGTTTGATAAATTTAACTTCTTAATTGGCCATGTCTTTATGTAGGAGGAACTTTCTCCTTAAAAGAAAAAAAAAATTAAAAGTTACAACTGCAATATTGCTTCTTTACATTACTTCATAAGGACACATATGACTATGAATACTTAGATACAATGTATTGCTTTGGAGCATTCTTTACCCGATGATGACAAAGAAAAATCTAACTTTAATCTAACCCCTGAAAACTTTAAGACTTTCCAATGTTGCAATATATCTCTGGATCTCTCTCAATTGTAAGAGAACAAACCGGTACGTATCAATTCAGCCTTAATATATATAATTACCAGATATTCTTTCCTCTACAATAGAGTGACGTTAAATCTTCTAGGATGAAGAGCTTTCCCACCTTTATATCATGGAATTCTAATTTAACGTTTATCTTTTAACATACAAATTCTGAATTGTCCATATGACGAATATTGCCTAAATGATGTTGACAATACTTGATGATACATGTGGTCGCTGACATTATGTTGTGGTAGATGTTGTGGTCGAAGTAGTTGCAAAAATATCCCCAAACAGAGCTTCAGGTCTTCAACTCAACGTTAGGAAAAGTGGCACTGTATCGGAACAAAATACACAACCAAATTTGCTGATAATATTTTGTCCAAATACAATTTACTATTAACGTTGCATAAATTTATAATTAAATTTGTAACAAAAACCCATATATGAATTTTGAACAAAGTTTAGTTTGTTCCATATATCAAAAAAAATGGTTAAACTCGAACATACAGTATATACATTCCTACTCCAAAGCTATGGTGAGCACATCATAACTTTCCTTTATGCACACTAACCTCATGTTCAATACACCAAACATATAATTACTCTTTGCCAAAAGTAGCTTGAATTATTTTGCAGTGCTATGAAAGTCACCATCACTATTACGATACTAGCAGATGTCCACTTTCTTAAAGAAACCCAATTAGGGCGTGACTTTCATTTTATCCGACATAATGCAAAATTACTACACAAAATTAAACTGACTTTTGTGCACCTCCAAAAGTACTAACTTTAAAGTGGTTGCATCCCAAATAATATTTATACAAAACAGATTATAATAACAAGTTTCTACTTACAATGGTGCCAGTTCTTAAACTGCTAGACGAGCTCCGCAATACAGCCAATATTTTGTCCGGTCAGGTGATGTACCTCCATCCCAACTCCCCCGACAAGCTGCCCTATCCAGAACATTATATATGAATCTGGAGTCTCCAGGAAATAATTGTGTTTGCAGTTTTCACAGTTAAATGCCAGTCATAATTTACAATATGCTAGCCCAGGCTTCAATACAGGTATCATTTAGGATCTTGTGCCCCATGATATGAAAAATCACAAAATTATAGCTCCGCCTTTGTGGTGCTTTTTACGTGCAAAGAGAACGGACATGGACCAAAGGTCAACAAAACCAAAAAAAAACAAAAAACAATCCCAGTCTGTATAACAACCCCCAAAACTGCAACTGAAACCCACAAACAGAAATCTCTCACTAACCCACATATGTATATAACGTAGCGTTTAATGTGACGTGAAAAGGACACGGACCCAAAGACCAACAGAACCAAAACAATAAATCACTACAAACCAGCCCCAAAAAGCCAACTCCAAACCACAAACAGAAAAACCCCCACCAACCCACTTTATGTAACGACCACACAAACCCCCCACACCTAACAACTAACTCACTCCAAATTTCATCCGGGGAACGCCGTCCCGATAGTAGACGACAGGCTTGCGCCAGCGTCTACGAAAGGCAGTGTCGGAAAGCCGTGCATGGTCCGCCTCCATGCGCAACCTAATGTCACTTTGCACGAGGGGGACAACAGCCTCGGCCTTCCAGACGTCCCCATCGAAAACTGCTGTTCCAGATGTGTCTCCTGATGACAGCGGCAAACAACAACAGCAGATCCCTAACCCAGGTTGGGCACACAGGGGGCAACAAACCATACAAAACAAAATCACTACTAATGGCCCACTGTGTGCAACCAATATCACCAATAACGAAGGCGTGAAACCATTCCCACACCAACCAGACAAAGGGACACTCCAGCAAAAGGTGTTGCATAGTCTCGATGGCTTTACAGCCCACACGGGGACAAATCCCATCACCTAATTGCCACCTGACTAGGCGAAAATGGTTAGTGATGAGGACCCCATGTGCAATCCTCCACGCCAAGTCCCGGAGACGACTATCTAGTGACTTACAACACACAGACCGCCACACATCTGGAGAGATGGCGGTTTGGCAAGCCGACGGGCACACAGGCGCGAGCATTGAACGAAACAATGGTGGGTATAACACAGAGGGGGCCACGTTCAGCAGAACATCTGGCCCACCCTCCTCTTTGATTCTACGAAGTGAGTCACCAATCTGAGTATACACATCGCCTTTGCTAGCTAAGAAACATAGCATGACTGGATCCGAGGGTGGTGTTTTGGAGATTGAATAATAATCTTATCCAACACTCACTTCACTGGGTGGATGTGATATCTCGCATAATTACTAGCGCAACAATTAGCATCACCTGGCAATACAATACATTGTCATCTTGACTATGCCCTGACCTGGTAGTGTTTCTTTTGTGTACACTCTAGCTATCTTTAGAGTATGCTACCCTGTACCT